>JAGFPH010008335.1:0-56598 GCA_018207615.1 Philaenus spumarius
AAAACTCATTATTGATGTAAGATAATTTATTGTTATTTCTTACAGTAATGACTAGCATACTAAAACAAAAGTGAATCTTTAAGGGAGTGAGGTTAAATGCTAATTTGAAGCATGATAGTGTAGTATAATTTAAGTTTTTTATTCAATTACAAATTATTGTTCTGATGACGAAATAAAGAGTCACTTGTTTTGATATTAATAATCGGGTTTACATTTTGGTTCCCAACTGAAATTAGGACAATTTTAGTGAACATTTAGCTGGCGAGATATACATGTGCATGTACGGGAATATAACTGTTAATGTTAACACAGTAGCATAGTTAAAACGAGCTAGTATATTTTTGTGCAGTGCTGGAAGCATCATAGTTTATTTCAGTGTTCCTGATAGTAAAGAGAAAGTGTATTCTCATTATGTTTATAGAAACAACTAAGTAAACTTGTATAGTTAAATTATTGACTGAAACTATAATCTTAATTATTTCTGAGGCCGTATTTTATACAAACAATGTAAATATAGGAGAATAGTAAAGATTAAAGTTTGATGGAAAGAATATGAAGTGTACACGGTACAGAAGGAGCACAATGACGGTAATTGTTATACATTCAGGAAATCTGTGAAATTCACCTCGCGGTACTGCGCCGGAACTGGCAAGTCATTTCCTGTAAAAAGGATGGAGAGAAAATGTAGGAATTAAACTAAAAATAATAGTGCTAGTTGTTTTCAGTGAAAAAGAAAGTTTTAAAACTATAGTTTTACACTTTTCAAATAAAAATAGAGTCTATGTTGGTAATCATTATGCATGTTAAAGACAATACTGCTTCCACAACTGCATTCCTTTGTTTAATTTCAAACCTAAAATAAATCTAAAACAACCACAGAACTCAGTAACATGGTACACAATCTTTTTTGAGCCTTGCCGACCATAGTTTTGCATTTAAAATTTAGCTTAAAACTAATTATGGGAAATATTAAAACAAAATAAACTTAGGTTGGACATGGTAAAGTCATAAGGCAGAAAAGGTTGCATGAGTATGGAATTTGTTAGAAAATGTACCTGATCTTTTAGTACAAGGTTTAAATTAGCAAGCAAATACTATTTAATTCTATTATTTATTTTCAGTTTTAAAATTTCTACTTTTGTCGTGCTCTTTGGGGAATCTTTAAATTAACTGTTGGAATTATGACTAGAAAAGCTGCATTTAACGTTAAGACAATATTTTACAAAATTCCATCCTCTTCCTAAACAATAATGTGAGTTTTCTCACACAATATTTTACCAACATTTAATTTTGCTAGAATGCATTATTGGCAAAAAATATTTAAATTATATTTTTTAAGATTGTTTGTTTGTTTAAAGTTGGCTTGTAAATGCCATATCTGTCGAAAACAACCACAAATACAAAGATAAAAATACGGTAGTCAAATTTTACTAAACATATATTGTTTGTTGTGAGTTTAAAAAATATTTTATATTTACAAATTCATTGTACGTGTTACAATATACTGTCAAAATAATTTTCATTGAGTATTCTCCATAGATAAACAATGTTAGTTTAATTCCGTTGTAAATATATTTAATGTAAATTATTATTTTCTTTCGACAGTAGGAAAGAATGGAAGGAAGTAGTGCAATTTAAATAACCGTCTAGTTACAATGTACAAATACGAAATAAAACAAACCCTTGTATTTAAATTTACTTGTGAACTATTTATCCTGTCATGAAAATGCAAGTAACTTAATGCTGGTACATTCCAAGGTATCTATATTCGATTGTTGAAATTCTTTTAACCGAAATTAATTAGTCTTTACAAGAAATTTTAATGGTTATCTATGTTTTTGCCTATTAAATCAAAAAGGTTTTATGAAAGCTACCATATTAAATTGTTACAGTAGCCACGATGGCCGTGGTTGTTAAGGCGTGAAAGCTTTATAAATCGTCATGGCAACCATCAATGTAAAAGTTCCGGGTTCAATTCCCATTGACCCCGAACAATTTTCTAAATGGTTTCTTCAGACATCATTGGCTGTGGTTTGGATTCCACGTAAAACTGTAGGCCCCATCTTCATTAGCCTTAAAGTGCAAAACAGGAGGACGTTAAAAAAAATTAATTGTTACATAAATTTAAATACAAAAATAAACCACCCGAATAATTTCTTAAGGCCATTGTCGCACGTATACATAAAAACAAATAACGGTCAATATTTTTAACTGAAATTATGTGAATGTCTTTCAAAATAGTCTATACTACAGTAAAGGTTAACTAACTGTTCCAAAAAAACAGTTAGGTTAACGAACTGTAAAAATATCTTTAAAAGTGCATTGGTTCTTACTTTACTTTGTGAAATGTTTTACCCATTGTAGGCACAACTATGCATTTTATTCTCGTATGTTTTCCTCTTAGCCATTAAAAAAACAATTTTCTTTCGTCTATTGATGTTAGTCCATTTTGTGAAGTCATATTGTAAAAACAAATAAACAGGCTTTGTTTAGAATGCAATATTGCAAGAGTGAGTGGTGGGTGGATATCAAAGGGGTTTTCTGTTGACGTGAACACAGCTCTAATAACGTTATGACGTCAATTTCTGCGTTGGCGAATGTCAAGTTGCAGAAAAGAAAAGGTATTTCGAAGAAGGGCAGTCGAAAGCATTTTTCTGCTTCAATAATCTCTGTTAAAATAAATTTAATCCATACTAATATTAGAAAGAGGTAAAGTTTTTTGTTTTTGTATGTAGTCAGTAATCTCTGGAACTACTGAACCGATTGAAAAAATAGTTTTACTAATAAAAAGCTACACTATCCCTGAGTAACATAGGCTATAATTCATTTCGATAAAAACCTTTTTTTATTTCAATATTTGTAAATTTAGTCGGAAAAAATTCTTAGGTTAGGCCTAGACTGATAACAAAACACATGTATTTACAATTATTACCATAGCAACCAATTTTATAAAATAGCTATTTGCACCATCATTTCCATTACCAGCTGATTTCAAACTTTGAATCAATTATCTTTGTATTTCTAGCTTTTAGGTTAGGGTTTTAAAGTGTATATCTGAGCCTTGCCGGTTCTTTTAACCATTATTATAACTAATGTTATAAAATATAGGAAATAATTTGATTTGAACATTTAAAATTATTTACCATCTTAGCTTTGTTATAATTATTAATCCTACACCTTTATTATAAAGAAAACATAGCATGGTTATGCGTATAGGAGGATCCAACGGGGTTGGCGTGCGGAGCACGCAGGGGTTTTCCCTAGTATTATAATATATTTGAAGCTCATACATATAAGAATAATGAAAATATGACCACAACCAAAAAACGTTTTAATTGACACATATTTTGATACATCAATTTGAAGTAATTTTAAATCCATCTTTGATAAAAAAATAAAAGGCGGCAAACGATTTCGTTCGCTAAGAGCACAAATTTTAATTTATAAGGTTTTTTATAACTTTATATTATTTACAATCGCAAAGAGATATGCAAAATCTGATCTCAGGATAGTCACTCGCCGTCAGCGGGCCCCTTAGTAAACCTATTTACAAAAGCCCCTCCACCTCCTATCACTCCCATCCCAATAATTTGTAATAGACACATATATCCTGTGATGTATCAAATTAAAGGCCTTTAAAAACCATGAAATTCTGTTAAAGGAGAATCAAAATCGCCTAACGCATTCGTTCATTTCGTAAATTATTTTCAAGAACTTTACTTTATAAAGATAACTTCAGTTTTTTAAAAATATTAGAGGTCTAAGTTTAAAAACAATACTTTATATACATGTATAATGTATATTTGAATTTCAAATGTTCAACCTATATTGTTTTTATTTTTTAGCCTACAGCTCAGTTTTAGAAAGAAATTAAAGAAATTTGAAAATTGTATTGCCAGTACATTAGCACAAACTACTACATTTTTGATCCAAAATAGTTGATTATAAGATTAAATAAAGCCTTCCTTCATTATTTTTTTATAATAATTATAAACTATCACTTGTTAAATAGTAAAAATGGAACATATTCTCTTTTTCTTGTACGTATACGATTTTTAGGTCCGTATTTATGAACGCAACTTAAGTAGAGACTTGGGTTCAAGTGCTACTTGAGAAACTTCCCTTGACTTGAAGTCGTATTATAACACGTTCCTTGACCTCATCCATGAGATCCTTATTTCCATATTAAAGAATCCATATTTTAATTCGCAGTGGTTAACTAACGGTAGGCTTACAAAAAAAAAAAAAAAAAAAAAAAAAAAAACACGAGGTTGTAACACTGAAGTAAAATAAACTAAATAGTTTTTTTATATATGTAAGTTAACATATTTTATTTAAAATTTACGATTGTTGAATATAATATAATTGGAAGAGTATAACTTTCGAATAACACAAAGGTTCTTAAAAGATACAGAAAATCCATTGGAAATGTTTGATGATGAACAATTCTTTAACCGGTTCAGGTAAACATTTCTACTTCATAACATAATACTGTAAGTATTTTCCTTTCTCTGCCTACGAAAAACTTTTGATATATATATCGGATTGTGTAATTAAGGCAGGCCTATTTAAATATACACTTTTATTTATCTGCCCTTAAACGTTTGGTTTGTGAAGACTAAACTAAAAATGAAAGTTTACGTACTTCTGGGTACTACATACGAAAGATACGAAAATTTCAATTATTGATTTGATCAATTGTTAAGCCACAAATATCCATTATTCTGCCACCAACATATATTTGACATGTTTTCAAAAGGGTTTGACTTTGCTTGACATTTATTTATTAACGAATTGTTTATTTTAACCGGTTGACATAGGTTTTAGTTCACTAACTATGTCTAACTACTATGCCTATTTAGTTCAGCCTTGCATTTAATTTTGCCATACTAATTTGTTTAGTTTTAAAGTTAATTTTTACAAATTGTTATTTATTAAGGTTGTTAAAATCATATTAGTACCTTAAATTGTTGTAAGCATAGGCAAATTTAAATATTGCGTTCATTTTCCCTATGTTTTAGTTTAAATTTAATAATTGATTAACAATTATTGTATTTATCTTGTATTACAAGACAGCTTAGTGCAAGCTATTTAATTTGCAATGTAAGCTACTAGGACAGGTTATGACTTTTTTTGTGATATTTTATTTTATGACATTTTATAGCTAGTATAAGAAAACGCGTTGTTTAACCCTCTGGTGTTGCTGATTGCAAACATGTTGCAATTTGAAGTTATACGGAGAATGAGGTGACTTTTTAGGATAGAAAAGGACATTTTACCATAAATGCTCAGGTATGCTGATGGAAATAACTTATTGCTTAAACACTTTAGAGTAGGTCTACTTTAGAAATTAAAAAATTAAGTGCAATTATTACGTTTTCGTATAATTTACTAATAGTTTACAATATTGTTTTGATTTTTCAGATTTTAAGTTTACCAAATAGAGACTTTTTTGTTCTTGTTGATAGGGGGCCTGGTTCAACTCACGATTCGATAGCTTTTGACAACATCAGTGTAAAAAATAAATTCTAAAAACAAGATACAAGGCATTTAGCTGGGTGATAATGGATATGCACAAAACCAGTTCCTGCTTACACCAGTTTTAAATCCTGACGGGGCTTCAGATGAAATTTACAAGCGCCAATCAGCAACAAGATGTACAGTGCAGAGATGGTTTAAAATATTGAAGAGGAGTTTATGTTGCTTAAAATGCAGCTAGCTTATAAGTAGTTCACAAAAATGCGTATAATATCTGGATGTGCAGCATTGTGTAATATTGCTTTTATGTGCAGAGAGCAACTACCACCTAAAAAAGAAGTGTTTGAAAATGATGTACATCAGTAATTTATTCTGCCTAGTGTTTGAAATGACAGGACAGGGACTGTTATCAAAAGGGCATTTATTGTTGAACATTTTGGGTAAATGGAACTGTACAATTCCATATAATTCAAAAGTACAAACAAAAGTAAAAATAATGGTCACACATTATACTATAGTAGCTTTATTCCTATTATAATTTTTTAGTAAAAACTAAACTGTTTCATTACAACAAAAATTACTGTAGTTTTCTATCTAAAATTTTCAGTTCTAAATCAATGTTTCTTCTATGATATTCCATTTATTCAGCATGAACATCGTCTGCATTCCTAATTGCTAACTCTCTTGCGTCTATTTTTAATAGTAGCTCCTTCGATTAGCAAATGAATCTGATTGTCATTGGAAGAAACAATCTACTTTCCCATTTAAGTTTTCTATTAAATTTAAATCCAACTTCTATGGAGGTGGTGCAATTAAGTGAGGGGTTTGAAATACATTATTTAAAAATTTAATATAACAGAACATTAGATATATGTAGTATATATCATGCTCTTAAATTTATCTCAAATATTACCTTTATATTAAATTTGCACTTTATAATATTACCTAAAGTGTTTATAAAAAGATACATTACAAATGTCACTAAATGAACGAATGTAGTAACTTTCCAAGTACAATAATTCTATTCAATATTAATAATAAACTGTGTTCCAACTTTTACTTATGATTAAAGACTGTGATCTTATTTGTGACATTTGTAAGAAGTTTGTTATCTGATTAAAATCAAGTATTTTGGTTCTTATATGAAAGATACACACCTCGTACCTTTGCATGATTAGTATCTAGATTATCAATATTACCAACCCTTCCTTAATTCATTACATGAGTAAGGCATAAGTACGACTTAATTAAGGCATCTGACACCAAGTACGTAATGACCTCCTCATACATGTAAAATAGTTAAATGAATGTTTCTTTCTTTAGTTAAGAATTAATTAATTGAAATGCTATATGTTATAAAAATTTGATACAGGAAGAACAAAAGTTAAGAAATTTAATTTATTTCTTTAGATAAAATTAAATGTAAAATGATAAATGTAAAATTTGAATAATACATTTTCCTTTTATTTGAATGCAAATTGTCAAAAGAGACAATGGAAAATAAAAAAGTGTGTTATTGACATTACATAACAATATTTCTCAATGTCAGAACATTTAGTCCTTATTGTATATCTTAGTTTAAAGTCCTTTCTATCTTACTGTTGTTGTAGGAATTTGAATATGTAATCTGTTTTTGTGTATTCAGTTGTACACTTTATTATTGTAAGCTTTTATTAAAGGAGAAATAAATCAAAGTTATGTATGATTATGGAACATAGGAGCAATTTTAAACATGAAGTTTTCCTGTCGCACTCTATAATAGTCTACCACTAAACTATAAGAACTGTGAAATATATTTCTCAAAAATATTAATAGAATAACACTTAGGCCTAGTCTCTACATTAATTTGAAATCTAGTACATAATATTTTGGATTTCACAATTAATTATGAGAAGTGGTTAAATATTATGAGCCTTATGAGGTGCCACCCCATCATACATATTTTGGTTAAGTAAAAACGTTATAAACATTTTAACTACAGAAAATTTGAATTACCGGTTTGTTTTAGAATGTGAAATATTTGTGTATAACTATTTATAAATTTCCTGTTGTTACTATTTCTTAGTTTTGTAATATTTTGTATTTCTAATTAGCACTATAATACATGTATGTTTTTAGTAAAATCTATATTTTTGTATTTGCCTATCTATAAACCAAAACCAAATAACACAAGAAATGTTGAACGGTTTATATAATAATAGACTATAAATGACCATGTTATGTTTAATAAAGAGAGCTTTGATAAGGGAATGACTATGGTTCACTAATGAAACTGATTCAAATTTAAGGTAAGACAGGCTGACAGTATTTGTATACTGCTATAACGGCAGTCAAAATCTATTTCCATGTAGGACTAGGCCTAGTACAATATATAATAAGTAAGCCTAATTTTATTGAATGTGACAGAGCTATCACTGTCGATAGGTATCTAATTTTATTTCTGTAGTAAAAGTACAAAGATAGTTTCACATGCATCAAGTTTAGATATAATTTATTACTGTTTTCAACTTAGAATGTTCTTTCTTTTTTGGTTTTCAAACTGTCCCAGCATTTTCAAAATTGTTTTGGGGAAAAATAAGAAATCAAAATGACTTTTTCCATATCCAACGAAAGAATATATTGGACAACTTACTACGCAATGTAGTCTAGGCTTAGTTATAATTATTAACAGATTCTTAACTAATAAAGCAGCCTAAATTAGTAAAAACCCTATGATATAAGAAAAATAACGAAGAATTGATAAATAATTACAATTAGAATAAACTCAATTTACTCAAGAAGTTAATCTTATTAGTTAAGTTACCTTATAAAAAGGGTATTTTACTGGGTATAGGCAGAGCCTACACATTTTGTAACAGCAATTTATTCAATTTTGCTTTTTGTTAATTCAAAATTTTAAGTATAAAAGAGGGATCTATTAAATACATAAGTTAAAACAATATCCGTATATCTTTAACAAAGCCCATAATGCTAATAATTATGCATAGGTTATAATTTTATTGAAATAGGACTACGAAGGTGGCGACAATAAACTTCTTTGTTTCTTGATTTTAAATTCAGACATCCTAATCAATCAGAATTAAATAATATATGAGCTATTAGGATTCAATAGATATTTTGAGGTAATAATAATAACATAAAACTTAGAAATGGAATGCTTACCTTGTGAATGTCAGCGGAAGTATTATATTCTAGTGCAATATCATCCTGAGATTTGTGTGTTTTTTTTTAAGAATAGTTGCACAATCCGTATTTTCAACAATATTTTTACGTTTAAAAATTAATTATTAAACGAACTGTTTTTCAAATAGTGTTTACACAATTCGTTTTGTCTCTATGATACATATCGTAAACAACATAATTGAATTACTTAACGTAAAACAAATAGAATTTAACATGGTACTATAAATTGTCGTACGTTCATTGGTCGTTGGTTATGACGTCATCAGAATTAATGAGGTCGTGTGTTAAAGCTAACTTGATATCAGCCTTGTATAAAGAACACTCGTAAAAAGTAAAAGATGTATTAAAAGTCCCAAATTTTCTCAAAGTAGCATTGAAAGTTAAGAGCTCCTTAGCCAAGTAGGCATCGTACTAATTAAAGACGCTGTTCAAGTTGCGTTCAGAAATAAAGACCTTAATTCATTATCCATTTTATTAGAGCTCACATGTTGAGTTTTACAAATCATAAATAAACGTTTATTTCCCCTCCAACCGCTTCAAACCTACTACGTTGACAAATAATTCAATTACACTACTTTCTAAAGGTATTTGGCAAGAATTATTATAAACCACAATATGTAGTTAATATCTAGGCCTAAAAGCATTTTTTAAACCTTGACGATTACGGTTTTGTAAAATTATGTACATTATAGCACAGAATATAAGTTTTAAAATATTTAAACAATATATGACAATTGTATTGGTTAATTGGTTACTTGGTTAAAACATTGAGTGAGAGAAATTTAGTTATGTAGTAGAGAATATTTCAGCAACAGCGAACTACAATATCGTTCAATAAATGGCTGATTACAATCAACTCTTAATTATAAAATATTCCAAAGGATTTTATTTCCTTCTTTTAGTGTCGTCATATTAATATAAATACTAAGAAAATTAAATACAATAGGAGTTTAAAAAAAAAATATTTCAATAAAATGTAAAAAAGTGTATACATTGACTTATGTATAAGAATTAATTAAAGGAGGAGATCTTAAGTTTTTTGTTTAGTGATAAGTAAGATTAGAAAACAAAATAACAACTTAAGGAACCATTTCTTTGAACTAACTACGTGATGAGGTGAGGAAAATTAACTAAGTACTTTATTGTATGTTTTAACAAACGCATTTTAAGTTAATCTCATAGTGTTATTTTTATTTTGTTAATGTTAGAATATGTGCTAACTTGTATAGTAGAGGCTCAAGATACATTTGTGACAAGCCTCATGAAATGTTTTTAGCTAACATTATCTGGCGATTCCTGTCACTTGCAATGACATATGTTAGATGTTACACGTCATAATCTATACTGTAAAGCTGACATAAACTACAATCAGATTATTACTTGATATATTTTGCAAATTTTGTATTTTATATACAAAAACCAAAATTGCCTTTACATGGATCAGGTTGAGTACAATTTTCTGCCAATCCTAGCGTAAATATTGCATTTGAGATCGCCGACGCGTTTCGGAATTATTCCATTATCGAGACCTGTACTGGATTCAGCACTTAGAACATTGCCAAGACCGTAGTCTAAGGACAGGTAGTCTGTTCAAAACATTGGCTGCTCAAAACTAAATGTGAATTTATAGAAAAAATATATTGACTTAATTTGGAATAAATTTTGAGTGGGAACGAGATGGTAATTCTATGTTATATACTGAGATTAATTAAAGAAGATAAATTAAGTCTAGATACATGTAAATGCAATAAATATTAACCTGCCTTATACTAAGATTAAATTACTTTTCTTACCTGTTGGCAAACTACAGTTTTTTGCAATTAATAAAAAAAAATCGAATCAGAAAGTATTATACCGAATGGGATACATTTCTGCAGGCACAATCTACATGGTTTGAATGGTGCACCCCTTATTTTTTTCAAGTTGGTATTTCTTTTTGTGCAAAATAGATTCAAGTTTTTTTAAACTGTCTGCATGGTGCCAGCTCATTAGCTGTTAGCCCAGCTCGCCTTCCGCATGTCGCCCAATTCCAGTTCACCATTTGACCAATAAAAATCATCTACGTCTTAAAAATTACAAAACAACTGCCGTCAGTTAAGCTTAAACGAAACCAATAGTTTTGAACGTCGAAGTTGTATGAGAGTAAAAACATCAAATTAACAACGGCCGCATTTTTAAAATATTTTACTCAAAGTTTTTATTTAAAATGTCTCGAAAAAGAAGATCATCCAGTTTTATGTTCAGCCTACTGTGGATGTCGTCGTGCGAATGATTTAGTCACTGCCGAATCTGTTGAATATTTCCTTTGGGTAAATGAAGAACATATGATGGAATCCCCTTTTAAATTATGATGTGCCTAATTCGACCGGTTTTGATTTTAGAGATTATTAGTTTCAATAAAAAAATTACTAATATAAAGATATTTGTTCTGTACTCATGCAAACAAATTCATCTAACTTATATGCACAATGTAAGTAAAAATTATATTTCAAAAATAAAACTGTCTATTCATAAATATAGAATACACATTTCAGTTCAAGCCAGTTTGGTTTTGCCTCCATTCTCCTAAGGAGCATTATTAATAATTCCAAATAATCCAAATCCTTGTTTTTTACAATTTGTGTACATTTAAACAATATAAAACCCCCTAAAATATATCAATAATAAAAATTAAAACCTTTTTAATATACTAAATTTTAAACTATAACATGAAGAATCATGAAACATTTCTGATAATTCATCTATTATCCATACGAGTGAAATTTGTCTGATTTCTTGAAACTATAATCTCTAGTGCAATTATGAGCATTACTTTATGTTTGCTTAATCCGTTAGTTTTTAAAGATCAAAACATTTTTTAGTAGATTAATATTGTCTTTAAATGCTATACAAGAGATTCCAGATTTGACTGACTAAAGGTAATGACAACAGAACTATTCTATAGTGCAATCAGGTTTATTCTGCATTAAATCAGCTTAAGTTGAACTTGGTGGTGTATCGCGTTAAAATATTTATTGTACAGAATTTACAAAACGTATCTAGAATTATATATACTACATAAACTGTTCTATGAAGAAGCTAAATTTATAGTTTGCATAATTATAGAATGTAGAATTATAAAATAGATAGGTTAAAATCTGTGTAATAAACATGTTGAACAAAAAAATGTGTAAAAATTTGTGAATGAAGTGAAGTTATCTACTGTAGTTTCTATAATCTTTGCCGGTAAACTACCATTTGATTTAATTCCGTCCTTTTGCCGCCTTATCACAAATACGAAAGACTCCAGATTTTTTCCTCAATCACAAATTTACCCGAAATTTATTCGGTTATAACTTGTCCTAGGAGAAATCCGATCATTAAAAAACCATTAAGTTTCGTTACTTTCTTTTCCATAAATTGTACTTAACTCCAATGGCAGTTATTGGTAACTTGTAATATCTATTAATCATCAGCAAATAAAGCTTCTGCCCATGCAAATTTTGACGTCTTCTAGTTTCGTAAATATTCTTGTAAAATATTCAATCTTTTCTTTATTAATGAAAAACAGTAAGGAAAATGTGTTTAATGAATAAATATGAACTACCAGTTTCTGTTACGCCCCTCCCTCATTTTACAGTTGAAATTACTTGTTTAAACATTTGTTTAATTGAATGTAAAATACTGCTTTTTTCTTGTAGAACTAAGGCTAGCTTTTTGCTATGAGTTTTAATCTCTCTTAGCAATAAATATTTGTTATTTTATAAACACGCTCTCCCAGAACCTTGGCGAGTATAAATTTTACTTCAGGTTTAGAGAGTAACCACATGGACATCTTTGATATAACTGGTTTTAAAACGTTTAAGCATATAGTATTTTTTTTAGTGAGTTAGGTGTTGAGTAAAATTTTCCGGAATATCGTAAACTATTTAAAAAAATACAGAAAAAACAAGTTTTAGTTTCCTAAAATAAAACAACAAAACAATAATAGCTCACGGCATTTGTAAATAATATAATTTTTTCGGTACCAAACATTCCCCACTTAGTTTCAAAGTAAAATATTGTTTTTAGTTTTGTTGATTGGATTATATGAGTGATTTTTTTATAGGTTTAGGAGAAAATGGACGATGGCTGACAAACCAAGCATTACAGTGTAATCCTATAGTATTGAAAAGCCGATAGGTTATACTCTTAGCCAAACAAACAAATTTTGAATTTAAAGAATGTAAATTAACTCGCATTTACTTTAGTTGTATGGGCAAGCCAAGATAATGTATGTAAATACTACTAAATTTTTACTATTTTTCGATGCCTCTCTCTACTAAAATATTAAGAGTCAAAGTTCTAAAAAAAAAATATGATGCGAAAGTAAAAAAAGTTCCAAAAGCAAGATTATCAATTTATTTTGTTGTTTTCTCTATAATGGCTCGTATAACAAACTTTTGTCAAATTTTAAAAATGTCGTTAAAAATACAGTAAAATGATTTATTAACGTTTGCTTTTGCTAAAAAAGTGTTAAATGTCAATTTTAATACTCAGTTACGAAAATAAATATGGAACTGTTTAAAATATGAAAATGGTTTGTAAAATGACAGATAGACAATTATATTTTTGTGAAGAGGATTATTTATGTTAGTGAAGAGATAACCTTTATAATGATTGATGGTATTTAATGTGTCGCACATTATAGAAACCAAGTTTTAAAGTTAAACCTAACCATTATTTTACGCTGATTGTAATAAATAAATAATGCAATTCAGCTCGATTTAGTGCGTTTAATTTCCCAACGCAATGTTTGTAAATTGCTACTACAGTTTACAGTATCTGGTTATAGTATGTTTGCTTTGTTGTGTTATAACAGGAGTGGGGTGTGGGTTATAGTGTATACATGCTATGACTTGTAAGTCTAGTAATATATCTTGAATACACATTTGTTGACTATATTTATTACTAGCGGCTTCAACATGTAGAACCGTGTAACAAAATGAAATTCTGAAAACTCATTGTTCAATAACTCTTGTTCAACTCTTGTACATATAATACAAACATTTAGCTATTTAACTATACAAATTCTTTGGATGAATTACTAATTCATTACTAATTCTTAAAAATGCTGTATACAATTATATGTTTAAAACAACTATACAAACAATAGATATAATTTGCTAGAGTTTTGTCATTATTATAGCAAAATAAATAGTGCTATGGAATTTGAATTTTTATATTGAAAGATTTATTCACTGGAAATTAATGTAATGTGTGAAGTTTACAAAGATTTTCCTTTATTATATCAAGTTGTGCTCAGCTTTAGGCTGCATTATTAAACTCTCAAAAGGGTATCGTTTGGGTCTCAAAAATATAAAATCTGAACCGTCTTTAAAACACAAAAACTGTTATGTCGAATCACGTCCAAACTTAACCTAAAAATGGCACAGGGGCGACGAAATAATGCATTTTCATTATTTAGTGTGATGGTGGGAGGTAATGTGTTGGAATGACAAACAAACATCTAATCGTTAGAAAAAAAAAAACATAGAAATTATACTTGATTATCCATATTTGATGTATCAAAAATTTGAGATCATATTTGGTGCGAAATTCGTGAATTCATTTAACCGGCTAACCTGTTAGATTCACCCTAACGAAAAATATGTTAAACAGACAACTGTTTTGCTGTTAACCTGACATTTCTCTACTTTTATCAATGCCCGAACGACTGTCTGAGGGAGGTAGTTTTGGCTCTCCCTACATTTTTTTTTTAGTAAAACTATTTAATAAAATATATAAATTTTTATAATTTTATTCTAAAACTTAATGAAATGTCTAAAAACATATACTGTATTCTGAAAAGTTAAACACAATATGGTAATAATTATCTTTACTAAACTACAAGTAGGGAAAAAAACATATAACAAGTGTTATATTCCACCTAAACGGTTGACCGTTCACGGGATTGAAGTTAGGTTGGGTGAAGAAGAGGTGAATAAAACATCAGAAAAGTAACTTATACAGTCGTAAAATAATTGTAGAATAGTAAAAATATCACGAACAATCCTAACCACACAACAAGAAAATAAGTAAAAACGAATCATTGGAAATGAAAAAGTGAAATTGCGTCACTTAAAATGAAATGGAATCGGTATTCTTTGATGTGACTGAAAACGTGCTTGGTCTGGTTATTAGCAAAATAGCCAAAATTGTTTGAATGTGTACTCTTGGCATAAAGATTTTATTATAACAAAAATATTGAAACAGTATGCCAGCCAAGATTTTTACTACTAATCTTGGAAGAACAAACAAAGTGTTTATAATGTGTTTTTTTAATACTGATGTTTCGAGAGAAGTAACTTAGATTATAAAGACACAATTAAAAATAATATGCATGTATAAAAACTGTAAGGTAACAAACAAACAAACAAATTGCTTTCACTGTAGACCCAGTCACAAGATATACCGAGTTACTCTTGCAAGATATACCGAGTTAACACGATTTCAAGGCTTGCCATTTACACTAAAGGATCAAAGTACAATATAATAAGTCATTAAGATTGAAACAGATAAATGCCTTTCCCAGACTGATTCAGTGTATTCGGGCTTCTTGCAACATTCTATAATTTTATTTGACTAAATTATACAAAAAATAAAAAACAAGATTATATATCTTTACTAAATTCTATATTAATATGTATTACTAGTACTAAATAAAAGTTTTAACTCAATATAAAAATGTTTAAAAAATATTTAGCTAAAAACAAACCTTAAAAATGTATAGTTAATTATAAAAAATATTATTACTGTATTCAGTACTAAATCTAATAATTAAAAAAAACTATGCGATAAACCTTATTTTTTAAATAATAATATATTATAAACTTTTTTTTAAATATTTGAATTTAGTTTTATTAATTTATTTCAAAATGTGTTTTCTGTTTATAACTGATAATTTGTTGAGAATATATCAAGCATCTTATGAACATTAGAATATACAAGGTGTCCCATAAGTAAAGTGCCAAAATTCGGGGAATGGTTCTATATATAGGTCAAAACAAGAAAAAAGTTCATATAAACACAGACCCGAAAACTCTTCGTTTTCTAGATATGATATCCGCTATTTTGTTGTTTGTGCAAAAAAATTATCTAGAGAACGGTTTGACCAATTGAGTGAAAACTTGGCATGAAGTTTAACCTAAGAGTGATATATCTAAAAGAAAATCCAATCATGAGTTTAAAAATGCCGGCTGTTTGAAAATTTCTAACCTAAATTACTCAAAACCGTACATTTTAACAAAACATATCAAGGTATATTTGTGTAGCCTTTGTGATTCCCTATCGGATGGTGTAACTATCAAAACAATCGGATGAAGTATAATAGTTAAGTTATGTCTAACAATTGGTTTATTCAACCGTGCATCCTATACCATCACAGTAAACACAGGGATATTGTAGGTACATTTGCTGTCATTATCTTTAACTTAACTATAAATAAAAATACAACTAAGCAGAAACAGTGAGAAATGTATTAGCGATATTGTAGCTGTTTAATGTGCGCTTTAAATTTATGTCTTTACAAATATCAAACTATTATTTCTGGAATTTATTTCTTAATCATGTAAACTTAATGAGAATACTCAAGGAAAACAAATTTTACTAAACAAAATTATTTTCTGTGCTTGAAAATTATGTTACATGTTGAAACACATTGATGGTTTACTTTTTGCACGCAATCTATCATTTATTCTAAACATTATTATTTTCAAACTTCAACTAAGATCAGTAAATCGATTATTTACTAATAATGACATTATAAAGTATTTTAAAGGACTGGAACCACAACACTAGACCTGGGATTAAGGAGGCAGTTTTAGAGATTAGTAAAGTATTACTTAATAAGTAAAACTATTTAGGAATGTTTAAAAAAGTAAAATTTTAAATTAAATTCTAATTATTCTACTGCATCATACATTAAATACAATTGTGGGACGTTTCTGAGTAATATTTTACAGTTTAAATACAAGGAAAACATAATGGACATTGTAATAATAATTAAAAGCATTATTGCCTCGTGCCAGTAATCATTTTAATTGCAATTAGTTTAGGTACACTTGTCAGAAATTGTTTAGGGTTACATAGATTGATTTGGCCCATACTAGCCTACATGAGCTACATGTAATATTATAATAGCCGATGAAATATTTTATTACATGTAGATTTAATTATTTTTTTTTTAATTAAAAGTAGTTTTAGTTGTTTGTATGTTAATATTAATAGACCATATTTGGATCTGGGAATCAAACATACATTGAAGTAAAATAAAATCAAACAATATTTTCTTAGGTCAGTATGATATCTCTATAACTTTTAATTCCGTTGAAGAAAACTCGTTTCTTGTTAAATCCTAAAATGAACTTAACAAAGTTGACTATGTTTAGGAAGGTTAAGACGAATTGTCTGTTTAAAATGTTTTAAAACTTATGTTAACCAATCAATAATCGTATTGTAAACACGAACGTCATTGAATGAGACATCCTTTCACCCCTCAACCATTTTATACAACTTCACACAAAATGTGTTTATAAACTCTACCACATGAGTTGACGCTAACAATAAACACATACAATCCCAACGTTCTCAGGTTTGATATAAACTTAATTGGGTAACTGTTAAATTACATTTCTGATAGTCCTTATTTAATATCGTAATATTTTAAACTAAATAAAAAGAAAAAACTCCGGATTTTGCTCGAATAAGTTATTTTGACAAATATTAATAATTATAAACTAAAACTAAAAAAAAATATATGTATATACTGATCACTTGGCGCAGTCAGGTTTAAAACAATATAGATATGTTATCACTGGGCTTGCATAAAACCTTGTTAAAACTGTTTTATTTGTTACTAGCTGTAAACACAGCTTCGCCCACAAGAATACAGAAACTTTTATCAATTCCTTTTCCATATGTTATTGGTTTGAAGAGAAAAGTAATATTATTTTACAAAATAAGTATTTTATCGTCTTCCTAAAATTATGTGATCAAGTCTCGATATCTTTCTTTCTAATATAAATTTTGTGTACTCTCACTTACACTAAAGAAGAAATATTATTACAAATATGTTTATAGCTTCTGTTAAAGAGATATATAAACTGGAAGAAAGGAAATTTTGTTCTATTTACACTTTAAGTTTAGAGTGGGGATTGTCTACATCCAATTTCAGTTAAACTGTAACTCTTATGTTTTGCTTTATAACAAAATAGTAATTTAAAGTAATATAATAATAACATGTTAACAACAGTTTTCTCTTTGTTCAGAGTGCAAAAATATCCGGTAATTTATAATAATATATTATTTTATTGTTATTAACTATTATTGTTAAGAACTCATTGAGCGTTAGTGATAAGTTTAACACATAGTTATACTAAAACCAAATTTTAGAGATACAGCTGCAGCCAATCTAAGGTCCAGAGTACTGTAGTAAAGAGAATTTAAACTCAAGAATGCAGTAAACACGGAAATATACGAGTGTTGCGAGACCCGCTATTCCCTAAGAGTGTAAATAATTCACCGGTAGTTTCAACAACAACGGTTTGTTTTGTTTTATGATTATAAAGCAGAAGTGGACATTTAATTAAAGTACATTCCCATCCATGATGTAACATTCTCTGGAGTTATTTTGACTCGATTATATTCCAGTATTTAGGCCTATGTTACGTTTTTAGCTTATAAACAAAATAAAAGCTGTAAAAGTATCATCAACCAATAATTACGGATAAGGTTAAATTGGTTTAATAGTCAATTTAAATACGAATTTACAGTACGTTAATATTATGAACAGGAATTAAGGGACAAAAAGAACTTAATTTAAAGATAAACCTTACATTATGAAGTTAAAGTTTATAAATTCTAGTTTATTAAATGCAAATTTATGAAGACATTGTCAACGCTATTCTATTGTTTTGTTATCTTGGTTATTGCTAAATTTGGTTTGTGGCAATATTCGTTGCAGTGAGGGCTGCTTGAAATGTAATATTGTTAAATTTTCTTAGAAAGGAGTTGGCGGGGGATAAATACAAAATTTCAAATGGTATGAATAGCCATGTGATACATAACTGTAAAGGTCCTGTTGATCGAACCACCAAGAGCCATCAAATGATTTATAATATGCAGAAAATAATTACATTATCATTTAAACAGCTGACTGATTAGAGACTGTAAAGGGTTCATTAAAACCGTCATAATTGCTTGACAGCTTGGTTAGCCGTTAAATGGTACAGTGAATGTATATTTACAGCTATCAAAAATCAATGCTAAAAGTCTATCTTTTTTTTAATTATTTTAAAAATTATCCCTCTTTTAAGATTAATTATTTTATTAAAGAAACAAATTTATTTGTCAGCTTAAAAATTAAATATCGAAAATCAAGGGTTTGTTCTGTTTTATTTTGTATGTAGGATGTTCAATTCATAAGATTTTATTGGTAGTAGGGATATATGGGAACAGCGGTTAGTATGGGCCAGAGGGTAGTATGGGCCATCGCGTATTTCTAAGATTTGCCACGAGATAGCAGCACCCTACAGTGCTTGTTGTTTAGCCTTTGTAACACAAAGAAAGGTATCAGTAGAGTGAAGACCTCGTGTAGATGTGTACGCGTTAAGTTGGTTTTGTTTGTTTGTGAGTCAGTAAATTGTTGTCCCGCGTAACTTTTGGAGCCACCTGGTACTAATTCAGGTAAGAATATACGTTTAATATTTATTCTAATAGGATGGGTATTTAGTAAGGCTTGTTTTGCATAAGTTTCGGGTTATTATCTCTTACAGGTTTAGAATGACGCCATGTTTTTCATCATAGTGTCGATCGGGTAGTATGGGCCATACCAAATTCGGGTGGTATGGGCCACTTAAGTAAATGCTCTTTTTCATTTTAGGGAAGGATGCCGAAGTTTATGAAGAAGCCTGAAGGCGAAGGTCGAGGAGAATGGTCTGAAGATGACATGAAGCTTGCGGTTGCAGCTGTTTTGGAAAAGAAAATGTCAGAAAGAGCCGCTGCAGTCCGCTATAATATACCAAGAAGTACATTGCAAAGAAAAGTTAAAGCCATCCATTACAAATAATCAGTCTACGGCTATGTCACCACAAATGGGGTTTTTTAAGCCAACATTTGAAGAAAATTTTGAAGCACAATTAGTAGATCACATGAGAGATTTGGATTCTAGACTAATGCCGCTTTCTAAAACGGAATTCTTAAAACTTGCCTTTGACCTTGCAGAACTTTTGAAATTGACACACAGATTCAACAAAGAAAAGAAAATGGCCGGGAAAGATTTTTATGATGGTTTTATGAAGAGACATCCGGAGTTGAGTTACAGAAAGCCAGAATCAACAAGTTTAATGCGTTGTGTAGGTTTCAATATGCCACAAGTTGAAAGATTTTTCAATCAGTTAAAAGCCCTCCAAGACAAACATTCCTTTCGACCGTCTAGAATTTTCAACGGTGACGAAACTGGAGTTTCATGTGTCCACGAAAATGATAAGGTTATAACAATGAAAGGGAAACGCCAAGTTGGAAAAATTACGTCTGGAGAAAGGGGTCGTAACGTTACTCTAATGTTTTGTATGAGCGCAACAGGACAGTTCATTCCTCCACTTTTTATTTTTCCTCGGAAAAGAATGAACGATCGTCTTATGATTGGTGCTCCAGCTGAAAGTATCAGTTTCCCAACTTCAAATGGATGGATGACGTCTGAGGCATTTCTGGTGTGGCTCAAGCACTTCATTTCTTTCGTAAAGCCCTCTGAAAAAGATCCTGTTTTGCTCATCATCGATGGCCATTGCAGCCACAAGGAGCTAGATGTGATTTTAGAAGCTCGAGCAAACCATATTCATATGTTAAGTTTCCCTCCTCACACAACACACAAGCTACAACCTCTTGATAGATCTTTCATGAAACCATTCAAGAACTGCTACAATGCTGAGTGTAGCTTGTGGATGAGGGCAAACCCAGGGTGTCGAATCAATGACTATGATATTGCTAAGATTGTGGCCCATGCTTACAAGCAAGTGTGTCGACTAGACATAGCAGAAAACGGGTTTAAATGTACCGGAATCTATCCTCAAAATCCAAATATTTTTACTGATTTAGATTTTATGGGCAGTGAGATTACGAACATACCACAGCCATCGTCGAATGAGGAAACTTCTGTTGTTCAACCTTCCACCAATGCTAACTCTGGCATCTCTTTGTCCTCGGCAGTCTTGCCCAACTCAACAGCTGTTATTTCAGTCATCTCCTCTACTGCTCCTGTAGTTCTTGGACCCTCTTCAGAGGTAGACTTAAATCTATCTACAGATTCATTAGTAGGCCTAAATTTATCTTTACAAACGAGACGTGATGACCCTACCCTTTCACCTTCACTTCATCCCGATTCTACAAAATCATATAGGCCTAAACAGGATTTTGCAAGTGCTTTGAAGCAGGTTTCTCCTATGCCATCCTGCGCTGCAAATAGAATAAAAAGCCGAAAGAGAAAAGTTGAAAAGAGTGAAATTTTGACTTCTACGCCTGTAAAAAATTTGTTAATTTCAAAAAGAACGGAAGAAGAGAGTAAAGAAGCAGCAAAGAAAACGAAGCAACGACTAGGCCTAAACAATGTCAAGAAAGGGGGAGCGAAAGAAGCCAAAACAAAACCCAAACCAAAAGTTAAAAAAAATCTAACTATTGACTACACCAATCCAACTCCAGGGACATCAAAAGATTCAGAAGTAAAATGCATTGCTTGTGGTGAAACATTTGAAGAGAACTGGATCCAGTGCAAAGTTTGTAAAGGCTGGTCACACGAGCTTTGTGCAGACATTGATAATTCATTGTTTTTCTTTTGTGATCTTTGTAAAGTAAAGAAGGCAAATTAGACAAATGTATGTATATGTACTACGTATATTGTTACAATACAACTTGTTTTCACTTAAAAACAACATTTTTTTATTGTAATACCTTTAGTTTTAATATGGCCCATACTACCCGACATATTTATTTTTTCTATAATTATGGCAAAAACTATATAATTTATATTTATTAGATTAGGTAAGTTAAAAATATTTCCTTTACACTCGATGTTGAGAGAGGTATGTAGAACAGGAATTTTCAGGTTTTATCGATTTTGAACCATTAGTGATTTTTTTATTGATAATTATCCTTAAGTGGCCCATACTAGCCGCTGTTCCCCTATTTATGCCAACTTTATGGAAAGTATTGTGCAGCTTTCACATTGCCACAAACAGTTTTATACAATAGTTTGTATGCAACTTATCGAACGTAACTAGTTGCACGTTTTGTGTTATTATTAATAATATAAGTTATTTTACTAAATATAAAGTAACACAACCAATCAGTTCCACTTAACCAAGTAATACAAAACCATACAATATAGTTGCGCAACTGAGTTACGTGCGACGGAAGTAAGTACGAGTTGTTTACAACTTATTGGATCGGTTGGATACGTGGCCTGTGCATTTTTATGTCAGATTTATACAACTACTTTCATGATTAGTGTGAAAATTATTTTTCAGAAACTTAATAAATTTTAAGTTTACAGTTTCAAATAGCGATCCGTTTTAATTTTATCATTCAAACTATCTCAAAAATGGTTATGCTTTCTCAGTAAAGATATAGTCACTATAAAAATACCGTCACTATAATAAACTCATCACAAAAGTTTCTTTAAAGGTAGGTAATATCTGAGGTGCGACAAACATTTTCATTATTTAATTAAATTGAATTTGAATTATTGTACTAGAAAGACAAATTGAACAACATCCATTATTGATAATAAACAGATGTAAAATAACTACAATTTAAAATTTAGTGTTTATTAATTTAATTAAAATTATTATTTTAGTAGATAGGAATGTAATTTATAACCTACAGACATTAAAAATAAATTTTTGCTGAAAGGTAAGCTAATACTGAATGTACTTTGAAGCATGTTTGCCACATTTACTTAAGATTAACAAACAATGCTTGGAAAAATCTTACCACTTTTTATTAAAACGCATATTCCATTAAAAGCAATGGCTCAATATAGTAAACTACCTAGGGTTAGATTGCTTTAGTTTTTTACAGGCCCTACAGCGCTTTAGCTTCGACTTAAAATACTAGTAAGAAAATCATTATTAGTATTAAAGTACTAAAAGATGTTGAAATTATTTTTTAAAACTACCGTTTTTTAGCTAATTGCCTTAACAAATATTAAAAGAAGCAGTTTAGAAACTGTAAAGTAACAATTTATGAAAAAACGAAAGCACAAAATGTTGTGCAAAGTTTAGCAAAATGTCTCAATCTATTCTGGATGTACTGTACAGTAGTTTCTCGTCAAAAAGAAATCTGGATGACTGATGGAAAATTAATCAGTATTGGAAACTATGTTTAATGCGTTATTAAAATGATGCTCACACACCATAAAAATAATATACATAAGTTTGTAAATATATTTCTAAAATTTGTGTTAAAAATGAACTGTAATGTGTTTAAAATGAAAGATCCGTTGAGTAACAAGTTCAATAACAATCTCAGTATAAACTAGAGTGGATCTAATTTACGGCTTTGGTTAAGCAACACGGAGTATCGAAGCATTGAACAAATGTTACATAGGCAAGACAAATAAATTAAAATTCAAGGTTTAATTATGTCATCCTATATCGGCCCTCTGAAATCTTATGGAGTTTTTCTATGTTGGGTTTTAAACATATTTTAATCATGAGGCATATAAAAACATAAAGATTGTTTACTCCAAAACACATGATATACAAGTGACAACTTCTTTGTTTCTATTTTGTTACGTGGCTGACCAAGTCGTATGTCGGATTTCTTAGTAGGTGAATCTTATCTATAAATCTTTTAATAATATGGATTCTAGCTGATTGTTTAACAATACATTTTGTTTACACAAAAGCCTTACACTTTGAACTATTCGTAATCATTTTTTGTTTTCCTCTTTTACAAAAAATGTAATTGGGTTTTAAATTCACTTTGTAACTTTTTAATTGGATAATAGGAGTCAATTCATAAAGAGCTGCTACATTTACTTTTGTAACTAACTTTCAGCTTGACCAACGAAAAAGCTATCGCAGTCATAACAGTTGATAATCACCTAGCTGTGTATGAACTTGTTTCAATTTGTCTGTTTTAGTGCTCTTGTTTATGATCAGACTATAGTTGTATTTAGTTTGTGGACGAAGTAACATAAGATTTAAAAAATCATGTTGTCGTTTATTATTTCTGTTTACCTATATATAATATATACATAATAATTTTTATTATAGTGCTTGTATGTAAGTCTTTAATGATATTTTAGACTACTGGTAATTTATAGATGATTGTAGTTTGTATGTGATTAATAATATTTATTTCAGAAAAGTTGTTGTCTTAGTGTCTTAACTTTTGAAAAAAACATAATTTTGAACTAGGGATGATACTGTTCAGGTCAATTTAAAAAAAAATTGATATATTTTTAGTATATTCATTATGTGCATTTTCAAGAAAGAACTTTGTATTTTGTTTCATTTACTAGAGTAAATTATGTCTTCTTGCAAAATGTGATACAAAATACATTGTTGTTAACAATTCCATTTCATTCTGCCTTATAAGTATAATTAAATATTTTTTTCATAAATATATTAATTTAATGCTTAAATTTTGTGAATGACAAATAATTTAAAGTATTTATTTTTATTCTGTATTTACGAAATATACTGTCTGCAAAAGTTGTAAACTCATTTCATTCGAGTCGACGCTCGACTTGTAGTTTAAGTAGATAAATTCCAATAACAATTTTAATACTATCTTGTAAGTTAAACAAAAAGTATATTTATTACTTTATATCTACTCCATTCCTATTATACAGTTTCAGTACACAAATCTTGAAAGATGGAGCTAGATTGTTAAGAAAAAAGCAATCATAAAGTTCTTGAAGAAAGAACTTGACCTGACCTCTTCTACATTAGTTATACAGTTATTGCGCTGCAAAACTGGGTCACTGTTTTAAAGTGGGTTTGGATTTTAAACCAAAACATCGTTAAGAGAAATATTGAAATGCATTTTCGAGTTTATATTTAGACTTTGATTTGAAGCAAACCCTAAATTTTTTATGATTATTTAATAGTATTATTGTATTGTTTACGATCATTGTGTTATTTGTAACTTTGTTACTGTTACTTATATTTCTAAAGTTATTAAAATGTAATATTAAATACTTTTGAGTACCGTATGTTTAGGCGTGCTACAGTTATAACCTTCATTCAATTCCACAGCTTCGAGTTAAGTTGTTAGTGTGTTCTTTGTCTGTGCTTTAAGATAGTTCTTCGTTTTCATAAAGCCGAATTTAAGTAAAGATGTCAAGAAATAAAAGAATATAAATTGTACTGAATTTACTGGGGGAAGTTATAAAGTATATTCCAACGTTAACTTTTGTATGCAGTGAAATAAAAACCAATAATTCTTTAGAGACTGTTAACTAGGCGAAAGTAAGCGTAGCTTAAAATGTTATTTCTGTCCAAGAAAAATAATAATTGTTGTCAGTATTCATAATTTTAAAGTATTACCCGTAACTGGATGCATGGAAAGTAAATGTTAATACAAATAAAAAGTAAATGATGCTTACAAAATTTCTTTGGAGTTTATTTGAGATTTAAAAGTTGTAAAATCGCTATCCTGGTTCAAACCATTAAAAAGTAAAAATTTATATTTGCTTTATATTTTGTACAAGCATGTTTCTTTGTTCGACAGTTACAATACTTTTCTATAATTTTGATATTGTATAAGGTATAAATACAAATTTCAATTACATTTTGTGCCGGCATTTTAGTTAGGGTAATCTACAGTCTATTTTGTAGATGCCACTTAACTTTCATTTAAAAATGTCCTGCATTTGGGCAGGAGCAAGATATAAAAATCTGTATGAGATATGTTTAACAATTCCAAAGGGTCTAGCTCTATATTGAATCATACAGTAGTTCAAAAGGAAGGAATTTATCACACATTATGGTCAAATTACTTAAAACACAACCTGGAACCAAAAGCGCTGTTGTGTTTTATTGCTTTAGGACAACTGTGGGTGTTGCTTTAATAATTTTAAACTACTGTAGTTAGTCTAGTGAAGACTGAAAGGATTGTATGTGGGATGTAAATCAATTGCCAGGAAGTAGGTTTAAACCTAAGCAAACTGTGTTGGAGTTTCCAACTGTAACAGACTGAACTAGCGCCTTTAGATTCTCGACCACTCTGCTCAATTGTTATACGTTGTTATTGTTACAACGTATAAAACAAATTATAAAAACACCATTTTGATTAAGAATCTACAGAATAATTTCAATATTTATGATTCAACCGTAACATAAATGTCAAATAACACAATTTATCTCTGTTAAATTACACCCAAATATTATTAATTGTTGGTCCATTTTGACCAGTACATAAGTAGCGTAATTATAATATTTTTATTTTGAAAAACCTAATAAAATTTCTCAGTTATTCACTTAGATCGAGAATCTCAACTTTAATTAAAATTAAACCAAAACAAGATAATAACGTAAAGACCTAAAACAAAATTCAGTGAAATGTAATTATTCACTTAAGGTTGCTAACTATTTTGATAGTAGTCTCTTGATAATGGCACAATAATTGCATATAAAAGCCTTTTTCAAACCCTTAAATGAGGACATTTTTAATAAGGGGGTTAACATTTTATAAATTTTCTTTAGCAAACTTTCTATTTATAACATTGTTGAATTTTTCATTCTTATGTCTTACAACCTAATTTGAAGTAAATCCTCACTTTAAATAAATATTGACTCAACTCTAATTAATTATCTTGATTCATAAATCAGTGTGAAGTTAAGTGTAGGTAAAACTCCTATC
The DNA here is from genome assembly GCA_018207615.1 of Philaenus spumarius. Taxonomy (NCBI): domain Eukaryota; kingdom Metazoa; phylum Arthropoda; class Insecta; order Hemiptera; family Aphrophoridae; genus Philaenus; species Philaenus spumarius. The sequence goes on from JAGFPH010008335.1 coordinate 26,545, forward strand.
TATAAAGTGTCTACCTATAAAAGTCGAAATGATGGCCAAGTCCATTGGCAAAGGTATTATGCCTAAAGTTTTAGGTGTTAAATTTTCTTCCAGGACAACTTAGCCATCTTCTTAGTTTTAGTCTACGTAATTGAGAGATTAAAGTTTCCTTGAAAAAATAAAATATTTTAATGAAAAATATATTTAAAATAATCTTTATTTAGTTTCGTAATTTAAAATATATACTAACTGAATTTTTTAATTTACCCTTTCTCTGGTGAAAGTGAAAATGTGATATACTGCTATGAATACCAATAGCAAGAGAATTACAACAGCAGATATTAAGATTGATACAATCAAACTTGAACAAAGAATCTCATAACAATTTGTTTACTAAATCGCGTTTCAACGACAATGACGTCATCTTCAGATGCACGAACTATAATCATTACTATGTACAAATCTGAAGAAATGTCGTTATAACAAGTAATAAACGTATTTGTTTTTATATTCTGTGTTCTATTATATATTCTCACACGTCAACTTCAATATTTATTTGTAAGAGATTGGTATGGAATTAATTCGTTATAGTCGTACCTTTGGAAGACCAGTAAATGGAAGTTAAATGTGTTTATACAAAGTTGATTTTAAAATAGAAGCATGCCTTTGCAGTTTTAATGAGTAATGAACCCATTTTTCTATTTTAATAGAGATATGTATTCCTTTGTTGATTGCATAGTGTTTTTGATATTGTTTTTGTCATTTGAGAACTACCTGGAAGATTAAACAAAATTTGTATTTGTAGTTAGCATTAAATATCGATAAAATAACTTTCAAACTATAAGTATTATACGAACAATAGGTTTTAAATAAGTTAGGAAACGTATTTCATTCTCTCTGTGTAAAAAGTAATCCTACATACTGAAAAGGTAGAAAGGTTTTTGCGTCGAAATAAAACTACAGCTCGCCCTTACGGACCCATTTGTTAATGTGTTAAAGCGATCCTGTTATCCAGAACAACCAATTACACCCTTAACATAGTTAGGGCTTGCACGAATTGCGCGTACAGAAAAATAACCTTTAGTACTAACACGATAACGGCAATTTCACTTCAGCGAAAATAAAAAAAAAATTCTCTTCTAATATTTTTGAAATACTCCATACAATATTTAATAGCTCGAAAATAACAAAGGTAAATTTCTAAAGAGAAACAAATGACTCGGACAACTGTTGTACGACTGTAAATTTCTAAAACTTATATTCTAAAAGTATATGCTTTTTTAAACGTAATTTCATATTTCAATTTAAATTATTTATTTACTCGGTGTATATTTATTAAATTTTATTTTTAGAATATATACAAAGCTTCCTATTGGAATTCTCTAGTGCTAATGAAACATAACATACAGTTTGCATTAATAGACATCTCAATATTTGAAGTGATACGCTTCAAAGCCATATATTTTGTCTAATCTACTAACTAGGCTCTCCTGCCTTGGTACTTTATATTTATTTATATTGCAAACGTTAAAAGTGAGGTAAAGAATGAATAAAACTAAAACACGTTTCAGACAACAACAAAAATTGTAGAAAAAAGTATAACTAACAATATATTTTCCAAATTCTGAATTTTTATTGGTAAATTAAACCAATATATTGTCAAATTTTAACTTCGATTGTGTTGGTCCTACTTTAACCCTACTAATGTCTATGCCATACACATTGAACTAAAGTAAGAAACATATTTTAAAATTGGTCAATTAGTTGAAATGTGTCCAAGATCTTCTAAAATTCTTACCCAAAATTAAATTCTTCTTAAACTAATTTTCGAAATCTTTTGTCTCGTGACACATACCGTGTAGTTCTAGTTACCGTGGATGTAAGTCCGAGTGTGTGTCGGACACGCATCCTTTTTACGCGGGAATCTCTTTACCTTCCACTCCGTATTAATTCAGTTCATTCCAGGATCCAGTTCCGACCGACCGTCTTTTGTCAGCGTTGCATTGTTTATTGTTTATAATTCATAGATTAAACTCGTGTGTTTTCTTCCCAATTAAGTTTATTATTATGACATAAATTTTTTAATTATTATTTCTGAACAGCTAGATACTGAAAATAATGTGTTTGTAGTAACACAATCCTTCATCATGCTATTTAGCTTGGAATGGGTAAACTGGCTTAATTATCATGATCTTTATTTTTGTTTAAATGACATAAATGTTAAATAGAAATGTTCTGCTTAAAATTATTATTTCTTTTTTCGTTAATGTAACGCATTTAATTCACACTTGTCAAACATAGTAAACAATTACCAGACATTTACGATTTATATATAGGCCTACATATAAATAATATTGTGATAAGCACAAATTTCTTATGAACCCACAGGCAAAGTATTAAAATTTAACATTATTATCCTATTCAGAACAAAATTAAATTGACAAGTTGCACTTAATCAGATTAAAGAAAGAACAATAATAAAGGACATATATTTTTTAACTTGGTAAATGTTTATATGTGATTTTTAGTTCCTAATGTTAATCTATTTAAAGATTTTCTTGCAATTTATCTATTATACTTACCAAAGAAGGATACACTTTTGTTTTCATTTAGATATTTTACTCATAATTATGTTAGAATTTTTTTTACAAGTTTAAAAGTGATTTTCAGTTTCTTAAATTTACCTATTTAAAGATTTGTTTAACGTGAATAGTGCAAATTACCAAAGAGGATACAATTTTATTTTGTTTTTTATATAAATATTTTGCTTTACTTTTGTTTGCTTTTGACTGATTTTAATTATTTGTAATAATTATATAATTATTAATACCATTGTATTTGGATAACCTAATGGAACTCCGATCCAATGAAATATTTTGTTCCACTGGAAATTCTACTTTTTTGGCGCTATCTATTGGGAAAACGACGGAAGCTGTTTGAAACACCAATGCTACCAATGATTTCTCCCTAGCGCTACCTCGCGGCGCGATCATGTACTATTTTCGCGACAACCTTTTTTCCGGTACACAGTCCCCGTATGTATGCAAAATCTATTTATTATTCATGATCTATGCTAATACATACTTATTTTATTTCATAAATTATTACCTAGGCCTACTAGTACATACACCTCAATCCATTATTTTGTAAAAGAATATTTTACTTAACATACAAATGTTTTTTTTTATTAAAAATATAATGTAAATAATTATATTACTATTCACTATATCTATATTTATATTTATAGCCTACGGTAATACAATCTTATCACTAAACGTCTAAATATTTTACTATATCGGTTCACTACACGCTACAAAATAAAATCCTAGCCTGGTTGCAGTACAGACTGGAATGGATCTGATTCATGTCCGCAATCAGGGCTAGAGCCCTGGTCCGCATACACTCCGACTGGATTGTATAAAACCACGTGATTCATGTCCGCCATTCATTCCATCCCGTTGGCCTTGGCCGGACCCACGGTAACTAGAACAAGACGGTATGTGTCACGCGCAGGTCGTTAGTGGCTATGACGTCACTGACACCGAAGCGCCCGGCATCTCTACAGCGATTCGATTTCGCCAGTGACAAGCTTCTTAAAAACATCACCCTACACGACTATTGGGTAAACGGAAATTATACAATCCTTCATGGGATTACATATACACTCTAGGGAATCTTGAGGTGCAATTTTTTTATAGTAAAACCTTTTTTTATCGACAGTAAATTCATAGTTATTCATTATAAAAAAATGTACTTGCATATACAAAAATTTAAGGAAACATTTTGTTGATTTCTTTGAAATTAATAGTATGAATGACCTAAACCCAATTAATAAACCTAAAATGGAAATATTCAAGGTCAAATATTAAGTGATAACAATAGCATAACAAATAGTAAATACAACAAAACAGGTACTGTACCTGTAATCGGCTGTTTCCATTTTCGTGTTAGGCTACGAATATTCATGACCTGGACATTCACATGTGGGCCTCTAACCTTGTCTTCAATACGATCATAACACATGTCTGAATTAACTTTCATTTCGTCAAAACTGATGACAACATCCTTATGAAAATCTTCATATACGAGGATTATAGCTTGCCCTTTAAGTATATTCATACTAATGTCTAAAAATCTAGGAGGGGTTGAAAATTGAGAAAGCCGCCTTGCTATGGTTGTCTCGCTTGGGAGGGGATATTTTAATGTTTCCCTTAGATATGATAATCCTTTTTTAGAGATGCATCTGATAGTTACTGCTTTTGCTACATCATCAGCCGACCAGTTTGTACATTTCCCCTTTAATACATATTGCTGCTGACATACGGTAAATATTTTTTCATATTTGTCTAATGATTGTAAGAGTTTTGATATAAGTACACTAGCATTGTTCAGTTTATTTAAAAGTAATTTATTTTAATTTTTTAAATTATTGTCGTTTTCATATAAAAGAGCCTCTACCGTAGATAAATCACCAGGTATAGGTCGTGTTAAATTTAAATTGGAAGAATTAGCTTCCTGATCATCAGGTGTGTTTTGAATATTTACACTGTCTGCTGAATCATGTAGCAAAGATTTTATAATATTTTTAGATTCACGATTTTCGGCTCGTTGAGATAATGTGGGGGGGGGGGGGGGGGTGGTGGCATTTGTTATTTTTTGTGTTGGAACTGTCTTGGGTTTTAAAATATGTTTTTAGGTAAATTTGTTTAATAATTCACTTTTTAAGTCTCTTTCAAAATCTGTCGTTAAAAAAATGCTCAGAGCAAATCCGCGCTGTAAGTGAATTAAAATGATATTTCCTTTTGCAAAAATATACCCACTGTTTGTGTAGTTTATCTTTAGGAAATTTATAAAAGGAAATTCCTAATCTCTTTGCGTGATCCTTGTGATTGGTGCAACTGGCAACTGCACAACAAGGCATTTTCTTATAAAACACTTAAATATACACACACTTAAACTTAAAATATTACATATACTGTTTAGAAGAAAACTATACTACACATCACGCACACATTTGTGTAAAAATTACACATAACGAACCAAGCAAATCGTTGTTTGCGCAAATAGTTAGTGCAAGTCAATCTGCTTCTGCTAGGCGGGAAGCATGAGACGGTGTCAGTGACGACATCTGAGCTCAGAGTTACTGCGCAGCTTTCTCGTGACACATATCCTGTAGTTCTAGTTACCGTGGCCGGACCCATATAGGTCCGTCGGACACGGATCCGGGATGTAGGTCCGGACCCAACTCCTTAAAAATCTCGGACCTACACATCTCTAATTTAAACAATCGTCGGTAATTTAAAGTTTATCTTCAATTATCTTTATATAATACGTAATGTTTTAAATTACCCTGTTGGGAAACATAAGAGAAAATAACAGTAATCTGATTTTTAAATGAAATTTATTGACATAATTATTATACCTAAAACTTTATTCAATTTTTGATGTAATATTTATATGGTATTAATCATACATAATGGTTTCTTTAGCCCAGCAAATCTGAGCGTCCAAAAATTTGAATAATGTTATATGTTGTACCTCTTATTTTATAGGTTTGTACCAAACAGAAAGCAAAGTCTACTTATAAAACCCTGTGTAGGTTGTATCAGTGCGAGTTTAAAAACTGTATTAACTACTAATAATCGACCTATCAAAATAACGTGTGTTCTTTTTTTATCATGTTAAAACTGTGCAAATTGAAGATATTATGAATTTAAATTGTTGAAACACTAACGAAATAATTTCAAGTAATTTCACAGTATTCCTGTGAACGGCATCATATATTTGGTTTTATTTGTTTAAGTCATGTTTGTCGTAAAAACAACATTAAAACCTCTCTCTCACGTTTTAACGAGTTGTTTTAGTTTTTACTCTCAAGATGGGTTTTAACTGCTAACTGTAAGAAAACAATAATAATTATCTACAACTGTTTTATTGAAAATTCACGAAATTAAGCCAAATTTTCCATGTGGAATGCAGTTTGTGCCAATTGGCCCAAATACACCTGTTTACAGTTTAAGCTTATAGTTGCATTTTACGCTAAACAGAAGTAAAATTGTAGTTATAGAAAACTTTTGCGGGCTTTAGATGCCAACCTTCTTGTTGCCTCCACATATATATTCAATAATTGATAAAATATATTTTTTATTAAACCTAAAACTTCCATAATGTATTTGAAATATGAGGAAGTGTTTTATATTGCCGGGGTTTTGGAACAGGAAACAAATAAGTAATTTGTATTTAAATCTTACTTGTAAATACACGTTATATAAAATCAAACCTATAAAATATGTTCCGAGATATATGTGAATCAAAAATATAGAATGTTCTGCAGTAAAGGCCTAGGCCTACTATCCCAAATTTTTTCTACCGATTCATTTCCTTTTATTTCTTTTATACAAAAATATAAATCCTAAATTATAATCAGCCTATCAAAATATATGTTACTATAAAAATAACAGATGTGTGGTAGCAATTTTTAAAGCATCGAAAATTTTAACCCTGGCCACTGTCATTAAAAAGACAACTTGATGATGTCCATAAAGAGTGTCCACCTTAGAAGAAAAAGCAACTTCAGTAATGACATGATACTCTAAACATAGTTAATGACAAGAACGAAGCGAGTAGGAGTTCTATTTTAAAGTTTTCAACTATAATGGTCGCTCCAATTCAACTCCCGCACCGGTCTTTAAGATATTTTTTTAGTATAAATAACATGGATTGATAGACGTTGAACAGGTAAATTTATACCTAAATTATATTTTTTTTATAAACTTATTCGTAACTAATAATTTGTACTATATTTATAAATGTGTGTTCAAATACAAGTTTGTTTATAGTAAATTAAATTGCATTAGATGACACGTATTTTTGTGTATTAATTGTTGTGAAATAAACTCATTAAGATGACAAGTAATTTATTGATTCCCCTTACCCCAACTCTTATATAGAGTGAGCTATACAAGTAAGGGCGACGGAGTTTTCAAAACAGCAAAAGCAGAGTTATGGAATTAATTTGCTTTGATACGTTACTCTTAATCCATCTGCAACCATATCATACTTCCATTCAATAAAGTAAAGTTCATTAGTTACACCGATATAAATTAAAGTACAGACATATTCCAACATTTTTAAAAAGATAATAAACCTTTCATCGATAAAATCTTGATTGTTGTGTAAAGTCAATTAGTTCCATTCCAGGTATATAGTCAGACCTTTCAGTAACTGTTTAAAATTAAATCAAGGCGTGACAATGTATTATATATTTTATGTTTCAATTACTTTATAAACTATACATAAAAGTTACCATAAATAAAATGAACTAAAGTGAAACCAACGAATAAATAAACAACACAACTTTCAAAATTAGTAAAGGGTTTTAAATAACATTTGTAACTTATAATACACAGTTGAGCTGAAGCAAAATTATTGTTGAACAACAATAAAATAATCAGTGCGTCTCCCTTACAACTGTTATTACAAGACTGTTTTTTTATATTTGTAGTTATCATTGCAACGAAGAATTTAGTAATGTACAAACAGCTGAATGCCAATTTAAACTGCATTTTTAATTGCCTACCATAATATTCTGGAGATTAATACCATATAACACCAATACATTATTTTACTCTAATTTCTAAAATTCTATTACAATGCAGAAACTAAAACAACATGAAGGATCTTAGTGGAAAGCTATTGTAAATACAGTGTTATTTATTATCAACGTTCTCCGTCCCCGATCTCACAATTTATATTAGTCTTTCTGTGCTATTTTTAGGTACGGAATCCATTGGAATGCATTTAAAATCGATATTATTTAAAAAAAAGAATCGGAACACCAATTCTTTTGTAGGTATTTACAGAGATGTCAACTGGAGTGTTGTTAAATAAATGGTGCTTTCAATTACAAATATAAATAGTATTTAGTTGTTATTTGTACACTAAAATAATAAAAATTGAAGCTCGGTGAACCAGGTTCAGTGTTTATATACGATATACGTCTTGACAGCTGACCAAGACTTGCAATGTTTTTTCTTACTGTAACAGATGTAGCAGATTAAAGTTTTTCGCAGAACTAAGATAAAACATGGAATGTATTGCTTCTGCAAATAGAATTTCCTGAAACAGCCGTCAAGTTTAAAGAACTTGTGAGTTGTGATTCAGACCATATGAAAAAAGACTTAAGCAATTTGATATTTGAATTTATTTTATTTTACTTATTATATATGTTTCAACGTTTTATATTTACCAATGTGTGTAGTATAAAGTTTTATTAATGTTTGTTTTATACCTTGACAATTAAAACATTTACTCTTGGACTGTGAAACTAAAAAATAACTCATGCATAACTGTGGACTCATGAATAACTAAAAAATTTTTGTGATGATGTAAAAAAATTGTAAAAAAATAACTTAGTCTCACCGAAACCAAATCAAAATAGTAACAAGGATTGAATGGACTGTGAAAAAATAAGGTAATTAATTTACATTTATTATATATCTTTATTCAAATCAGCAATCCGGGTGGCATACGCATAGTTTTTAAAATACTGCTTAACAGTACAATGCTATTTTCAATATTTAAAATAATTATTTTGGTTTAAAAATATAATTAATTGAATGCTTGACTATATAATAATAAACAAGTATCTTTTATAACAACTTTGTATTAGTAAATAAAATTAAGTATGTAATAATATTATATAAATTATTTATTTATTGTCAACTCTAGTCTCTAGTTATACTTTACCTTATTTATGTGGCTACATGTTTCACTGCCACAGGCATCATCTAAGTCAACTCAAACACTCATATATACACAATACTTAATTTAACATATATTTTCGTACGACGGTCGTATACGTCAAATAATAATATAATAAGAAAATATTATAATCATGCATGTAATTTTGGACGGTAAATACATTTACATACATTTGGTATTAGCGTCGGAGTTGTGAATTAGTAAAATATAAGAAAGCAACTAATGTTCTATTAAATTAAAAAGAAGGAACTATATCGTTATATAAATTTGTTCAAAAAGTTATTTTTCCATAGCGGCTCCAGTACGGTTAAGGTTTATATTGTTCATGGTTTTAAGAATTCAACCATTTCTACAGTTGTGGTCTTGTCCATGATGTGTCTCTATTAGTTCTTTGAAACAAACCTTATTTATCCTGATTAATACATGAAGGGTTATCGACTTTGTGAAGTAAAATTAGTTTAATTTAGATTTAAATCTCACTCATTACTCCAGGAAATATTATTGGAATCGATTTATATATATTATATGAAATTTTACCTTTTTATAAATAATTCTAGTTTCACACTTTGGCTCTGTTAACCTGTTCAGCCATCCCGGAAAATGTGTTATAAAACGGTACGATTTTAGTTTTTTATGAATACTAGACTAAAGTGAATTTTTAGGGTAAATCATTATTAATATTGTTAAAGAGCATACAATTTCCTATAAGCTGTATTTCGAGGAGATACGCATACACGGGTAAGTCAAAATCAACTTATGCCAGTCGGTAAGGGTAATTTTAGACCAAAAGTTCCAGTTATTTACAATACGAATGATTTTTTTTATAAGTACCTTAAAGTATGTAGATTAATATAAAAAAAGTTGACCAGTCTATCGATTTCCCAAATTCGAAAAAAAATCGAAAAACTTTTTTTTTCGATATTCCTTAGTATTTCGAGCTGGGATGAAGATAAATAAAAATAAAAAATACCACCGTATAGGGGAAGTATTTTTTAAATAAAAAGGTCATATGTATTTCTTTCCTCCGAGCAATGGTTTGTCTGGAAAAAATTCGATAATGCAGGTATGTATTTTGCAGCAGGGGAAATCACTAAAAGTGGAAATCTCATTCATATATGAAGCGTTGGCTTATTCTAAATTGGCTGAATTTTAATATATCGAATTGAAACTTGGTCTAGAGCCACTTGACTTATCAATGGGTTTCTCGATTTTAGGAGTACCGGACCCACGAACTAATTTTAATCGGCTCCAGTTTAGAAAATTTTCAAAATATCAACCTAAAAGTTTTTTACAAGTTAAACATATAGATTCAAACAAGATCAAGGAGTATAAACCTTTTTTATTATTTACTTTTAAAAACACAAGTATCTCAAAAAAGTTTAATTTTAGACCTTTTTAGATTTTTCATCAAAACGCTTGAATTGATCAGCTGCAGATTAGTCAATTTTTTAATATAGTTTTTAAAATAAGTATAGCAGAAAACAATTATTGTGTTTGTAATTTCTGTACCAATTTTTAAATCGAAAAACTTCTGTGGGTTGCTTTTAATTTACTCTTACAGTGTTTTAGTCGCCCAAAAAGAAACATAAGTTTCAGTAAAATAACCACAGGTTTTCGAACGTAATGCTGGAACAAAACTGCTTACATTCTATAACTTTTTAGTTTAAAATGTCTTAAAAAAAAAAAAAAAAAAAACAATATTTTACTTTTCACTTGTTCAAAATTACTAAAAACTCAATGAAAAATGTTTAATTTACTTATTTTATAAGATCTATAGCAAGATAATACACGTTTCATTTGTATTAAAAGCTTGCAATAATACTATAATATCGAAAACTAATATAAAATAAATCTTGTCTGTTTAATTGTGCTGAAATTTACAATAAGAACTACGGCTAAGTTAATGGTTTCCAGAGATTTAATAGTCTTAAGTACTTTAACAACTCTGTGTTCCAGTTAGGATTACAATCCTTTATGCATTAACAATCCTTAATACTTTATTGTGTCGTTCAGTAGGCTAGTTTGTTGTTTTCTTTACGAACTGGTTAGCAAATGATTTAAGTTCAAACGAACCAAAAACGTATAATAGTAAAGTTATATAAATAAAATGTTGTAAAACGAACATACATTTTAAAACATAGTCCTAAAAGATGTTAAGATTGTCTTCAAATTATTTTTTAAAATAATTTAAACTATATAAACGTATACTGTGAATTGTATTAACTATATAATATGTTTTTGTTTTTAGTTTTAAAAGTCTAAAAATATAATGTGTGTTGTCCTAGGATATAGTAAACCAGTGCATTTTTATGTTTCTAATATTTATTACCGCAGATGTGATTTTGATGATGTCTATTTACTTACTGGATGATATGACTACTCCTTGGTGATATTGTAGCTTTACACATATAAATAAAATAATCTATGAAATTGATAATCTTAAATATCATTTTCGTATTACGACATGAGAACATTTGTTTTAAGGGTAGCTAACTTTAGGGAAATATTTTTAAAGCTTTAAATCTAATTAAAATGGGTTATTGTGAAAACTATTTCACTAAGGTAAATCTATTGAATAGGTGAACTATTTTCTTTTTATATTAAACTAAACGCTGTAAAATAGATTTTTCTTTGTACGTGATTTGCAAACTTTCTCAACTTTCAGCATTTTTTAAAGTTTTATCATAAAGTGTAAAATACTATAAAATATTCTACGCAAGCTTGAAAGTTCTTTACAAAAACTATGCATGAATAGTTTAAACTTTGTCTGTAATATCTATCCCACTTTAATATAAGTAATATTCCTTCAGAAAACGATGTTGGGAATAATTATTTGTCCCCATTTTCAATAAATTGTGTTTCCATTTTAAGAGAATTGATTTATTATTACCTGGAAGTAATAAAATAATATGTATACTATTTTGCAACTATTATGAGCATAGTTATAGTGTTAACAAACGCACTTGTTAATAATCTCTTAAACACACTTTACATTTATCAAAACTAGAGTCACTATAAACGATGTCTCATTCTACCAGAATATAAGTCAAAGGGTTGTATGTAAAGATTAGATATTTTAATGCCCTTATTGTTTTTCTAAAAGATAAAATTTCTTGGTTAGTCGCTACCAATGCCGAAACTTTAAATATGTAAGCTTTTATTGTATTTTCACGATTTGTTTACTGTCTCATTATGCTCTTTCTTTATATTGAGTGTGCCTACTTGATTACATGATATGTGTGTTAAAGTAAATAAAACTGTATTGTAGGGATTAAAGTTATCAATGGGATTAAAGTAATTACATTTTTTTTTAATATTGAGTTAGTAACATATGTTACACAATTGAAGTTTTCTTTTACAGGAAACGATTTTAGACAAATCTGAATAACCCTATAAAGTACTAGAACATATAAGAGACATGTAATTGGTTATAGGTTTTATTTTACAAATATTACCAGATCTATGATTTGTGTATCATTTATATCACTATTTATTATTTCCCTAAATTAAAAAAAATATATTACATTGAAGTGTTTATCTAGCGATATAAATAAGTTCTGTTTTTCAAAATTGTAATAATTTATCTTCTATACACTTCCCCAGCTGTTGTTTAACTATATTACAAGTGAAAGAACATGGACCAAATCGTGACTTTGCCAATGTGTTTTCTCTTGTAATTTAGTTGAATTAACTGTGGAAGTGTATAACAGAAAAAATATTACAATTTGAAAAAAAAATAATAAGAAGGGAAGTTGCAAAAAGAACTAACATTGATTTCAAAGACGTTTTATACTAGTCAATCAGTTTGTTGGTTAGAAAAATTCAGTAAACCATACAAGTAAGATAACATCATCGATCAATATCTGTGTGATCATGTTAGCTCAGTTAGCAAATCAGTTACATGGACGCTAAAGGTCTTGGGCTCAAACCCAGTCTTTTCCTTGTTTTTTCATTTTCGAATGTAACTTAGTTTAAACTTTCTATTTCCTTCAATGTTTTGCCACTTAAACGTTAGTATCACTCAACTATAAGAAGAAAAACACTTTATGTAAATCAACCAATTTTTGAGTTTATATACCTAGATATTTTACACAAGAAATATATCTGAAAAAAAATTAATCAAAATCAAATTTATTTAATTTAATGTATGATCACTTACCAAATTATTCTGGCAGTGGGGTAATTGTATTAAAAATTAATACTTAAAACTATGTGAACCAAAAACTATTATAAATCTGGAGCTTAATGGTGTTTTCATTCAACTGTTGAGAACGGTGTTCTACTTTCTCTTTTAGTAGTGTGTATCTAAATTAAGAAATGGAAAATATTTGACCTCACTATAAAAGTGTTTTATTTCCTGAAATTTAAAAAGATAAAGATATAAACCAAGGCACCATTGTTCTGTTGATTAAACAGATCAGGAAAGAAGATGCGCTGTGTATATGTTTTCATTTGCCCAATTGACGCGCATCAAACAATGCAAGAAATACAATACAAATATAGGTTTCATAATGCTGATAAAGGGGCCAACGGCATAACCTGTAAGAAATGAAAGAAAAAAGGACTGTTAGCTGTAAGTAAAAAACAAGATAAATATAGTAAAAAAAGTTATTTATTTGAAGTAAATTTACAGCACTATACTCTTAACTTAATTTCTAGCTAACCGTTTTATTTTACTGTTAAGTCTAGAAATTAAAACCGTTTGTAAATTTGTAAAAACGTTTCAATTAAATATGTTGGATTTATGTACAAGTACAATATATGCTGACCGTATTTCATGAAAGGTCATTAGAGTGATAACATAATTTTTACTGCTCTTCAACCATTAACAGTACAACCAACAGCCATAAACCATGTTTATGTTTAGGAAAATGTTTTAATTTATTTTTAAAGCTGTCATAACCAGAGTAATCTTACGTAACTGCAGTTTTCTGGACTCAGCTTTATAAACTACCTACAGGTGAAATTTTAATAACAGAGAAAATAAACTAGGCAAATTTATTAAAGAACTATGTTCTAACCCACCTATATTGTTTAAATGTACAATACAAAACTAATATTGATAACGGTGGTAACTGACTGCTTGCTTATATTTACTTGTATATATATTCCGCTCGGTTCGAAATGTTACAATTGTTTGATTTATAAAGCAACGTTTATTTTAATTTATCAGCAGTAAACTTTAAATCAAATTTTAAGTTTCAATATAATTTTTTTTTATAAATCAGCAAATTATCCAGAACTTTTTAAAAGAGTATTACTGTTTTTTAACAACAAATTAAAGGAGCACACATTATTAATGCTCAGTAATTGTGATAATTTCAAGGATTTGCTACGTTGCAAAACATAAATAAAAATAGAGATTCTATAACTCCTAATGCGTATTTCTTACTTCATCCGGGTTTAGGTAATGCATCAGCATGTATCCATTATACTTCCTCCTCAGTAACGTAATGTCCACACTAAAAAACTCATTATGATAGTTGGAATTGCATAGGTTTTATTGTTCAGTCTTTCAGGGATTTACTTAGTCTTTCATTTATGTGGTCTGTTCTGTTTTCTATTCAAGCATTTTCTTTATGATTCATTCATATAACTTTTTAAATACAACCTATTTTTCAAATATCATTATTATATTGTCATTATAAATTTAAATTAATTATTTTCTGACTTCTGTCAGTGTATAAAATTGTCGTTTTAAGGTAAGTTGTAAAACAGTATAAATTCCAATGTCTACACTCTAATGATGCGTCAGTGTAAATCTGGAATTGTGTAGTCAAGTCTCACTTTGATGTCGTTTTTTTCAAAAGCTTGAAACTGCAAGAAGAGGTGCAAATAACGTCTTTCACTGAGTTCTAATATTTCTAAAACATACAGTTGAACTTTTAACGGGTTATTTAGTTTCCACAGTCAAATGTTTTAGTGTTTCGTGTAAAAAACTCCAAAACTTACACTTACATTGGTACTTACCATAATATTAAACCACATGGATGAAAAACAATCACCAAAGCTCGCGGGACTGAGAAGTTAAAACATTTTTGATTATAAAATAACATGAATAAACTGAGTTTATAGTAAATAACAGGCCATTTTTGTAAACATCAAACAGTCAAATATTTACTGTACGTAATATTTGCCTTTCCATATTACTTTGTGACCATGTTACTTATAAATGAAGGTTAAATTAAACATACAAATTAAAGTAATAACTAAAATCGGATTTTAACTCAATATCTGAACCATAGTGAAGAAACTAATCAGACTAAAATATCATGGCTTTTTAAAAAGCAACCAATATTTTTTATTCTATTCTAAAACGTATTGTCTATTCTAAAATTTAAAACTTCACCAAATCATTAAAATGTATAATATTAGCTTTAAAATTTCAAACAAAAACTGATTGGAACAAACAGAACACTAGTTAGAGATCTAGTTATTTTACACGACACAGTAAAGACAATATTGAGTAAATCAGAGTTCAGTTTAATCAGAACTCCATGTTTTAGTTTTTCTTTTTCTAGTTTAGTATTCTTCTGCAGAAGATTCAAAGTTTTTGTTCGTTTCGACTAATATTTTATATTCACTGAATTTTTGGCTTTACATCTATGTATCCTACTGCTACTTTTTCTTTATTCCTGTAGCATGCAATCTTCAAGTTTCGTTGTAAATGTTTTTAGTAGGATTTCTTAAGATTAATTAATACATTTAAAAATATATCATAAATAAACTTTCAACTATCCTTACATTTATAGAAAAACAGCGAATTTGTATCTTAGTTGCTTCTAAAGGTTGAAACTACTGCCATTTCCATTGTAGGTGTTTTTCTTTTAGGTTTGACCCAGTTCACTAAGAAAACTGCAGTAAAAACTATCTTAAATTTACGTTACTTAAATATTAAATATTTAAGACAAATAATAAACCAACTCGTGTATGTTAACAACAGTAATAAGGTTGTGTATATTAAAGGGTTTAAAGTTGAGTTGGCCGCGCGAGAGAAACATTAATTAGGATTGAGTTCAATGTGTGCTTTATAATTAACTTGTATACATAAATACATTGAAAACATATACAATAAATACGGGATAGACATTGATTTAATTAAAAAAAAAATAATATTATTAAATTTAATTAAATTTTTTAACACTTAATAACGTAGACCTTTACAATGTTAACACATTAATTAATTAGTTGGTTAATGAATGTGGTTTAACTAGAGGTTTAGAAGGGTTATCCTATCCAAAGAAGTAATGATACTAGTTATTAAACTAACTCATGTTCTAGTTTGTATTGTTTGTGTAATAATAAAATAATCCTGCTTATATCTAAAGTAAAATCGTTTTAACTAAACTAAAGGATTCAATTAATAATTTGGCTTGCAATTTTATTACCAAAAGAGAGTAGTATTGATTAAGATTAAAATAGTACAGGAAATGGATTTTCACCTGGATCAACTAATGTATGTGTATATAGTGCAAAGATAATACATTAAGTAGTGTCAAACTATCAAGAATACATCACAACTGTTTTATATCAATCGAGATTGGAGTTTGACATTACAGGTCGTGAAAACGCCCATGTAAAAAATAAAGTCAAACCGACAATAAAAACAAGTGGCATATTTGTGTCAACTCGTTTATAAAGCTAGAAATTAAATGTCTAGTGAACGCTGTCACATGCAATAACACATGTTCTGATAACACAATTTGCAATGGGATTGTCAACACCATTCTGGATTGATTTCCCTATTGAAATTGAGTTATCTACGATCTTGTGTCTATGTAAATGTTATTTTCAAACGAAGATGTTTGCTTATATAATTATGACTTATTGTTTGAATAGATATTCAGGTAACAAGGTTATCATACTTATGCTTGTTATCTAAATATTACAAGTTGTATTATAAATATTCCAATTCACGTAGACAAAATGTGCGTTCATAAGTCAAGTTTAAGTTAACCTAAAACTGAAGATAGTTTAGTTAAAAGGTAGTAAATTGTCTGTTGTTGTAGTCAATACCAATGTAATTGAAAATAAACATGTTTGTATGTTTGTTAAAATTTTAATGTCCAAACGAAATTGTAAACACCTTAAATTATTGATTATTTAGAAATTTTAATAATAAATAAAACTTAACACTAATTATATTCATGAAAACAATATTGTATACATATTTTTAAACTACCTTCTAAAAGCCTTAGCCATACCTTATACATAACTTAGATAAACACATTAAAAAAGTCAGATCAGTCTAATAATTGTATGTAAATTAAGCCAATGCAGTATTTCTGAGTTTTTTATATTTATAAAAATAAAAAGTGGCTACAAGTACTTTTAAGTACTGTGTCTAAACCAAAACAAATTCATAATATCGTAATAGCATTGTCTAAAAATCTCGAATGTTCATGAAGATGCAATTTCGTTTTTATTTGGAATTTTATATAAAATTAAATATTGATGTACTAATTGGAAATGCATAAAGGTTTGTAACACAAAGCAAAAAATAAATAAATATAAATGTTGCTCAACACCCAATCCCCAATCGCATCCGTTTTAAGTGGTTAGTGTACTTAAACAAATTTACAATACACCAACAATTTTAATTTTAAGTGACAAACAATATGGTTTTGGGAATTCTTCTGTAGGTCAAAGAATAATACCGTTAAGGTCATTGTTACACGTCTCACACAATTTTACAACTAAACAAAATGTGAAAGTTAATTTATTTAAATAAATGGATTATTAAGTTCATTTTTTAATGTGTAAATTTATCTGACCTAAGTAATCTATATATTTTTAAGTACGTATAGTCTTCATTCATAAAATTTACTATTTAGTAGACATAAATAAGAAGTTGTATAAAGCAGTTTCAATATAAATACTTCTGCTGATTTTGTAATACAAATTTAGTATTAAAATTTTTGTTTGCATATTTTTATAAAAACTAAATGTTTGTAAAGCCTTAGTAAGACTAGTATTATTGAATTAAATAAGCATATTTTCTATTTTACAGTTCCATTCAGTTTGCTACAGTTCCATTTAGACTGCTACAGTTCCATTAAAATATACTTATACAAGTTACAACAGAACTGAATGAAACTGTAAATATGAAACAGTTTTGTTAACCGACAGTAACGATATTGTTCCATGTTCTAGGCATAGCGTGCCTTGTAGTTAATATTTCAAGTAGTGTGTTCCCCAGTTCCCAGCTGTACAAGAGACTATAAAATACTGAATGATCTTCCTCCGCTAGGATTTATAACCTAGACGTGACAGCGTTGCTTTAGTATGTTTGTGAACTCTATAATACTAGGCCACATTATTTCCCTACATAAATGGGTATATATGTGCATTTTAGAAATACATCTGTTATACAAAAACTAAGGTAAATAATAATAATTTTCGACTTTGTCCTTCTTGAGTTTATTATTTTATTTTTACCATCAATATTATTATGGATAATTCTTCATAGTTGTAATAATTTTAGTATCAAAATGTTTATTTTTTTTATAAAAAATTATACAGTTATTATGGTATAGTGGTTGTTTTAATTTTTGACTAACACAAATATTTCAAATTTGGAATGTTAGAAAATGTTAACAAAGTTTAAATGAAAACATGTTTAGCTTCAAGTTGTTATTCTTGTCAACCTAAGTTGCTGTTTGAATTTCTTTTTATATAAACCTTTCATTTCTCATAAATTCAATTTTTTTTAATGTTGGAAAACACTTTGAAAAGTGCACCTGTCTACATTATTTGAAAAAAATGTCATTTACAACGTTTATTAAAACTTCGAGTTTTGAGAATAAAACCGACTAACGATAATAAGTCAAAATACAAAAACCAATTTTCTGAGTTTATGGTTACTATTTTGAATAGGGATCGTGTAAGTATTTTTCCCCAAAATATTTAATTTTAAGAGACTTTTAAAAGTTAATGTTTAAAAACACCTCCCTCCTCTTAAAATCCCTCTTAGGACACTAAAAATTTAAACAAAATTTTGATTAGGATCTTTAGGTCTGGTCTATACATGTATGGTTGAATTTAAAGCCAAATATGAAACAAATTCAGTAATAACTAAACGAGTCATCAGTAAGATCACAAAAAATAAATAGAAATTAATGGCAAAGTTTATAGTTTATAGACTGTTAAAACATAGTATAGTATATTCACTAGTTCAAATAATCCAAATAATAGTCAATAATAGTTCAAATAATATTCATTAACATGTGGTTTATCTATCCTGTAGCTTAGAGTGTAAGGGTTTATTGGAAAATAAAATATATTACCAGTTCTATCTTAATATTATATTCTAGTGTAATGCTATAATGTGAATGCTATAATGTGAATGCTATAATACAGTTACATTTTAAACTATTCACATAGTGCAGTAGAAATATACAAATAATATTTACATACATACGCCTGGAGTAATAATGAAATTCGTTTTGTTTTCATTTCGTGTCAATCCCGCCAATTTAGACAGGATTTTTATTATAAAGCTTCATTAGGTTTTAAAAAAATAGTATATTATAATTCCACGAATTACAGTAGAAAAAAATATGAACAAATTTAACCATGGTAGTACTTGTGTATATCAAACCTTAACGTTCAAACTTAGAGGTTTTTTTTATCAAATTATCTACTAAAATAAAACAAATTGTAAGCTGTTGTGAAATAAACACTAACCAGGAAGATTCTCGTAGTTTATCTCTTATATATATACTTTATATGACAAATTCTGTTATGATTTTTTTATTTTTCTATTACGTAATCGTGATTTCCTTATAATAATTTTGGGTTCATATTCTATCAACTGGTTTTTATTTAATTAGAACAAAATTTTGATAAATCACATGAAAACTGGTAACTTTTCTATTTTTATTCATGCATTACTACTAGTTTAAAAATAAATAAACATGTGATATATTACAGTTAGTTTTTCATTTAAACTTATACATAAGTACATAGTAAAAACTGACAAACAATAGGGCCTATTAAAACTAACGGTGGATTTATTTTTAATTTCAGTACATCATGAGACAGTTCAGTTATGTAAGGGATATTAGTGAACACCTTATATCCCAAATACATGAAACCAAATTAATTCATTAAAATAAAACATTTAATAAAACAACCAAGCTTAGCCAGTAAACAGGATGTAACAACTCATGTAAGGTGCCAAAAAAAACATATCTTTCTACTTCTTGTAATATTTAAGCTTTTTAAGCGACATGTCATTTCTACTATTCGTTAAACATAATTCTACTAAACTACAGAATGTTTTCTTAAGATGGACTATTTTAACAATTGTTATCTTTGTAATTTTCAAAGTTATGATTACACTAAAAACGTTTAAAGTATCCAGAAACCCCGTTTTGTGAATTTGTATACCACCATACACTTAATAAAACATATTTTGAACATTATTGAAATTAGCAGAGGTCCTCTTTTACTTTCTACTTTTTATTTATAAGTGTCTAAGAATTTGCTTCAAACCGAATTTTGGGTATATGCATTTTATTGAGATCTCATTGCTGAAAAAGAAAATTTTTATGAAAAATTGGAAATCATAATGGCCTAGATACAAATGTGCCGTATTTAAAAACAGGTGCCATCTAGAGTATATTTGACAAGGGTCGAACAAACTTGTAATCATTAAGGCACAAGACTGGCCCGCTGTCCCGTGTTAATGTGATATTTTAAAATTACAGTAAGTGGTCAAGATGTTTGATCTTTTATATTATGAGGGTCACTAGTTTAAAATCTTATATTCCGTTTCATGGAAAATACCTTCTACAGTTGTTTCTAAATAGTGTTTAATTATTGGTTATTCACTTGTCAGTTTGTCCTTCTTTACATTATCTATTGCTTAACATTTCCTTGCTTGGTTCTAATTTTTTAGTTCTTGTATTCAACATTGTTTTTACCATGGAGTTTTCTACATAGTTTAACCCCCTTGTCAACAAAACGATCCTTTAAGTTATTGTACCATATGGTTGTTGTTTTTTTTTTTTTTTATATATAGGTAAACTGTTTTGGTTAGTTTTACCAAATGTTCCTACATTCTACCGAGTACAGTTCTATCGTGTAATAAAATATGGGAATTACTTTTAATGTAATAAAGAGAGCTTTTTATACTCGCTTGAATATATCTGGTTTAGTTTTACTGATTAAACGTATTCAATTGTGACTGATAGAAGATAAACTGATTAAAATTGAATTAAAGTCCTTTAATAGTTGTAAATGTATTGGTTATCTGAGGTAAACGAGAAAATAATGATGGAATAATTCTTTAAACAAAGATCCCAGCTACAAAGGAAGCAGTGTGTGAATCAAGTATTACTGAGGTATAGCCAATCGTTTATCGCTGAAGTTCATGCTATAAATTTCTTTTTATTGTTTTCTCAACCTTCCTGACTCCTTTAAAGCTATAAACTTACATTTTTGAGTTATGAAAACTGAGTGATCAGAAAGTAGATTTCATTGAGAAAGTAAAACATCTATGATATTAAGTTTATCATATCTTAAGATTTCCAATCAATCGAAGAAGGTAATTTTGTGAGCTGATTTACATATGGGCATAGCAAATATTTCTAATGACATCTTTTAATTTGACAATTAAAAATAGTTTGGTATATATCAAGAGAAAGAAGTTTATAACACGTCGTTTAACTTGGAGACATTATCGCTATTTAGGTATTTGTGCGTGCATTTTTTAAAACTGGTGTATATTTACAGATTTTTCTAACTGAATATTTTGTTTCGCGTGTCTGTAAGTTTTTGTGACTACTCAGTTCCAGTATTCTAGTTCTCGGGTTATTGTTATTCTGAGTAGGAAATGTACTTCTAAAGTTTAGGCAAATGTCGGGTAAGTTGGTAACGTTAAGCTTTGACTATTTTTCTTGATCTCAATTTTCATTGAATTGAATCTAGAGTGTCTGTATAACCATTTTCTAACTCTCTAATTTAATGCTATATTTAAAAAATCACAAGTTTGGTACTAAAAAAAATCTTTTTAGAAATGAAAGCCATCCGACGAGCATGGTAGGCTAGGATAAAGAACTAATACTATAGATAGTTTCAACAACAAATATATTTATGTTTTGCATTCAAACGCTATTGTTAGTTACCGGAACATAATGAATTGGTGAAACATTTTCTTTTGTTAAAATCTGTAAAAGTCATTTAGAACATACATAAATCAAACGAACATTAAATCGAACTTAATATTTGTAAATTGTATTGTAATATCAGACACAACAACCGCATTTATACTGGCGGTGGTTGGTTTTAATTTCATCCCAGCCACTGCTAGCCTCATGTGCTCATTGCTTGTAAATACTGTACAACATTAGAACCACAATTCCATTTTCCCTCGTTCTACACGTATAATTCTCCACAGTCGTTTTCCATTCTCTTGGTCTTCTTGATCCGTGTTGATTTATGGCACATCAACGGAATCATCTGATTATGACAAAGATGAATGACCGAGCAGAAGCTTTGAAGATTTATTTCTTGTAGCAAAAATGTTTTTCATCTTGATTTACATATTTTCTTCTGAAGTTGACTTTGTTTTTCATACTTGTCTGATTTTGTTTTTCTACGTGTGCTTCCTTTAATAGAGTGCTGGTGAGGTGAAAAGAGTTTCTACCTCGTTGTCTTATGAATCTTATTTCCATGCATAGTAGGAAATTGTGGAAGAATAGAAGAAATCTTAACTGTTCCAGTTGGAGGATCATTAGCACCAGAGGCTCCGTCCTCTAGTGGTTTCTTATTTTGTAGGGATTATTACTTTCAACTCCTTTAATAGGGAACCAGTGGTGGAAGAAATGTTCAGCGGTCTCTAGTGGTGTAGGTACAGGATCTATATAGAGGGCCAATATATTTAAATACCGAATTCGTCATCTTATCCGAACTTCCACTAGCTAGGTTTATTCTTTTATGTTTTACGTCTTCTTAATTTGATGTTATTTTTGATAAAAAGAACTAATACATGCATAAAACGTATATACAAATCATACAAATACATAGTATCTCTTATTCAATTTCTCTTGCACCAGTTACATTACACCTATTGGTTTTTTAGTAGCTAAAGGCATTCCCACTCTTGTCGGGTATACATATGTATCCTAGTCCAGGATTAGGCTAGTTATAATTTAATAGGTGTTTACTTTATTTAAACTTCGCGGAAGCTATATTTAGAAAATTATGGCAGTATATTAAATTATAGTACTCTTAAGCCTTGTGTATGAAACTCACTGGTTTGCATTCATTTCCGGCTTAGCGCATGCGTAAAATCATAAAATCGTTTAATGGTACAAAGCTACGTCTCGACCTACCTACAGTAAATGGCGGCTTGTACAAATCTCTACCACTGAATACTTTTAACATGTCGATTTAGTGTTCTTCAAAGTATTGTTCATGTTGTTGTATTGTTAACATTGCAGGGTGATGTTTCAGTTAAATATGTAAATACGTTCAGTTTCTTTCTTCTATACCTTCATTCTTCATATAACCGTACACTCAAATTACAAAATAAACTCGGTTAAAGATGAACCACCAATTCATGCATTTATTAAATATTTCATGGTCTCCAAATTTCAAAATTGTCACATAAATATGTAATTTGTTAATGAATTAAAACTTATATAAGGGTGTACCGTTCAATTCTAATTTTACAAAAATCTCTTTTAATATCTTGTAATAAACTAAATTTAATCTCTTGTATAATCTTGTAAAGATTGAACATTTTT
This sequence comes from Philaenus spumarius, assembly GCA_018207615.1. Classification (NCBI taxonomy): domain Eukaryota; kingdom Metazoa; phylum Arthropoda; class Insecta; order Hemiptera; family Aphrophoridae; genus Philaenus; species Philaenus spumarius. Next base: position 50,040 of record JAGFPH010008335.1, read on the forward strand.
AAACTATATTTACACTCAAGTAAATTTAATATTATTAATTTATATCTTAGTTGTTTTTAAAAGTCATCAGTTTCAATCTATCCATGATGTATTTACTTACTGTTTAAACTTGCTACTTTAACTTTTTTTAAGTTGTCTTAACATGTACATTTTACGTTCATTGTTATTGTGTCTTTAATTGTTTGAAATTGTTCTGAATGCAAAACTATTCTTTCAAAGTATCCTCATAAAATTGAACATGTTTCTAAATACTGGCATTTAAATTTTATAGCATAATTTGATAGTCATTATGTAAGAAAGACTCATCATATTTCAGTCTCTTATTATTTTTAACAGATTTAGTCTAGTTCAACAAACAGGCTCTTTTAATTTCAACTAATTTCAATACTTCAACCGGTGCAGATTTTAATAACAGTTCTTAAATCAATTAAAGCTGAAGTTAAGCAATTTTAAAAAAGGGGGAAAATAGATAATAAATGATGGACAACCAACCTAATTAGAAAAGTTCAAACTACATTTCATGTTTATTTAGTAGTAATTTAGTGTAACGAAACTGTATATCAATACCATGATATTGATCTTTTAAAAGATCAAAATTTTATATAGAAAAAATACGAATTACCTAGTTGTGTCGTTGCATTCATTTTCTGGCTTACAGTCCACACGGGATTTAATTCAGAAATTCGTACGTTTAAAAACATTTTTTTAAATTTAATTAACCTTTTTTTTAATTTTGTTAATGCCTTAATTTTTTTGCCTATTCCAAATTTTACTGAAATAATGTAAACACTCGCATTAAAATAAATTTAATTGTACTTATAATTAACGTCTTTAAGACGTAATATTCCTACATGAAATATGTGTAAATGAACATGTAAGTTTACACATATGAGAGTATACCCAATCTAATAACTTTGTTTAAAAAATCTTTTCATTTATTAATTTGATTTATTAAATGTTATAAATTGTTAACCATGTACTGTGTAAATAATTGTTTTCCTAAAGTGTCAAATTAAATTTGGAATTAAAATTTTGAAAATCTGATTGTGCTAGAGTGATTTACCTTGCATTCGGGCCTAGTCACCTTCCAATCTTCTTCCAACCTTCTTGGTCAACTTCTTAATATTATCTTTTTTTAAGAATGTGTAGATAATGTCCCAGCATGGTACAACGTGTTGATTATATATCAGTAAGGATTGCAAAATAACTTTGAAATTCCTTTGATTACTAACCTTGTGTTTGAAAATTAGAATAAATGTTATTATTCTCATATAATTCCTTGTCACTCGTTAAGCTCAAAATGTTTAAATAGTATGATCTTGTTATTATTATCATTTGTATTGCATTAAGTGAGTGACTGTATTACATCACTCACAGAACTGTTATCACAGAGTCACTAAGTTTTGTTGATAAACCTTTAATGAGATCTTCTGTCCTAAACATTAAATCCAACCAAAACTAATCGTAATCACATTTATTTTTGGTCAAAATTGCAACAATGGAAAACCCAGATTGTAAAAAAGCAAATAAGCAAACGCAAGGCAGCAAGGGCAGTTCTGTGACTACACTATTATGAAACCCTACTTAGTTTTTAAGTAGTTCTAAGTACTTAAAACCTTTGCATTATGCACCTTTGCTTGTTATTACTCATTGCACCTTTGAATTATGAATTTAACCTTCTTTCAAAAAGGTTTATATTTTGAAAATCAAATCAATAATTGTATCAACTCTATTTGAGATCTCGCCATTTAAAATAATAACGTTTATAAATTATTGTAATAACTGCTTGTTTGCTTAAATAGTAAAAATTTGCCTAGCTACGATTTAATGCAATATTTTGTTATTCACAAATTTCATATAATAGTTTTTGGCAGTGTCCCAAACATATATGGTGTAAGTTGATTCAAACTAATGCATTTTATTAATATGTGCGTCTGCATTGACTGATGTCGCAATGATAACCCATCCTGAAAAAAACAACTAAATCCGTTCAAGTTCTAAACAACCTACGTAAAGCCTGTATTATACTAGTTTTAATTGGATACGCAGCAAAGCTCAACAAAAGCCGATTTATTGCACAGTAAGCATGATTGCATCACAATGTAGATAAATTGGCTCACCAAGCCAAATATTTTAAGAAAATAACAGACTCCATCATTTTAACTCTTTGGTAGAGATATTTCTTTTACAGATACAAATTGTATCTGGTTGTATATTATTTAATACATTCCAGTAACTGGTAAACAGTATACTTCACTATCATTACTATACTTTAAAAACAATTAGTTGAGTTCGAATATATAGTTTAATGAAATTTTATGCTGTGAAAAAAATGTTACAAAATATTTTATCATAGGTTGTACGTATCTAGTTAAATTGGATCTTAATTTTTACATTAATAGAGATGAAAGTTGAGCCAATCGTCGTTATTACCTTCACTATTTCATTCAGGACTATCCAAAACTGTATGGCAAGGATAAACTGAGTATATTTGTAGATTTAGTTTAAACATTAACACTTGTGATAAAAGTTGTTTGTTTAAAATAACTGTAAATAAAAATAAACTGAAGAAATACGAGTTTGAATTTCAAGATTGAATTCCTGCGAAACCTACAATTAGAATAACAAAAACAAACCAACTCATACTAAACTAACCGCCGAACCAATAACAATAACCATTGCAGGAAGATATGTTACATTAGTCAAGTAATATAGAGGTGAAGACTCCCTACACACAGTTTAACCATACTAAGTCCTATAAATAATTTGTGTCACTTTCACAAATGTAAAAATCACTACAGTTTTCCAGTAAGGTTTGCACTTCTAAGATAACACGTACAACAAAGAAAATGTCTTAAAAAAATATAAGATGGAAATTTGCATTTTAACAAAGTTGTTAATGTTAAAACCATTTGGTTTAAAAGTTTGGAAACAAAAGCCACTATGCAAGTTGTCATAATATAGTCAAATATTAATGTTTATTTGTTAATTTTGGCTCCTTAAAAATTCATACTTTGATATTTTATAATTTATATTACTGCTGGAATATGTGTAATATGAAAATCTTTATAATTATAATTTTTTTTTTATTGTATCAGTTCGGGTACAATACGAATAACAAATAATCCTGTAGTGGTTCGTTTTAAGGTGCGGACGTCTTACAATAATAATTATTTTAACAGCTCCAATAATTTGTATTGCCTTTAACCTTTAGCTAATTTATAGTATTAAATCTACTGCAAAACATCTTCTTTTTACTTGCCATCAAATTATCTCGAAAACCTAGAGATATATTAATTATTTTTTTTACAACTAATCCATAATAAATCGTTTGTAATGGGTTCTAAAAGTATTTTCCACAATATGAAATTTTTTTTAGAGTTTTTACTCCATTCTATATACTCGTATGTTATTATTTTAAATGATAATTTGCTTAAATATGCCATTAGTAGTAATATCAATTGCTCTTACTTATCAATTTAAAAATATAATTATTATTATTTGATTGTTGATAGTAAAATACCAATACAAAATATTAACATTTAAACTTGTACATTAATATAAAGAAATGTAATACATCTATATATTTAATTTATTTGATTGTTTAAAGTAATTCACACGTGTACAGTAAAGTACCAATTTTATTACTTGGAAAAAGAGAAAACTCCACTGGTGAAATATAAATTTTCTCTTTGGTATTGTTTCTAAGTTGACAAATATTTACTTAAAATCTGTCATTAGTTCGTAAAGCAAAGGCTAATCGAGGATTTATCCTTAGCAAATGACTTCCATATTAATTAACTTGTTTCAGAATGAAATGAAGAGATATATTTCTACTGTGGAGTGAGTACTTGCACTCAGTTTAATAATGTATCAAAGGAAAGTAATTAAAACCATCCTCTCACTCCCCTTTCTTCGGTATCACTCTGATTATTAAATTTAATATAAAATTGTATCAGACTAACAGTTACCTTAATTTCTAATAAACAAATGTGAATGTTGTTCGAGCTTTTTGAAATGTTGAATACTTTTTAACACAATAGAAACTTTTAATTTGGGTTGGAATTAGGAGCAGTAAAAAAGCATAAAAATTAAAAATAATATATTTTGGTTGCTTCCAAATGTTTTAACCTCTAGGAATTAAATTGATACCATTTGAATGATATACCTTACTTGTAGAGAATCTATGTGTCGAAATTTAAATTTTATAAAGTTTGTAGGACACATTTTAGGAAAAATAAAATTCGTACAATTGCGGAGTTTAGGAAACTGCGTAAATTACCTTTACCTAAACATATCAAATAATTAACCAATAATTTCTATAAACCAAGGTATTAAAATAACTTTAATAAATAAACATTAACTTACACTTTATTTATTTTTTTTTAATTTAGTTGAAGAAATATTTATTTTATTTAAATTTATTTTAAAAACTCATTGTTAGATATACAATTTTTCTATATTTAATTACTTAGTCTTTTCATTTAGTATAATACAATAGTATGAAGGGGTGGGGGGCTATTTCAAAACTATTCACAAATTGTTTATCTAAGACAATTTCTACAAAGTTCTTTTATTTGTATATTATTCCAGTATTTTATTTCGATTATAGCTTTTCGATATACTTTACAAGCCTTTGTAAGTTAAACATAGATAGAATATTTAAAAAGGCCTTTTTCCTTATTATTTTACAACGATTATGATTTGATAATATTTGCACCAATTTTGATAAATAATGCAGTATTTATCATGTAAGAAGATTCGATTTATTGAGTTTAAAACTGCATAAGTTAAAAGGTTAAATCTAAGCTAAACCTATTTTTGTTTCCAGATGCTGGTACACTGTCTAAAATATGTTTGATGTTAATTTGTAATTTATATTTTTGTGTAGCATGGATAAAATGTTAGTATATTAATAAATAAAGACACGAGGTTTTAACAGCTGTCGGATTTCAGTCGGTGGTTTGAAAATTGTTTTCACATTATGTTTTACCTAATAATCTGCTAATATGAAAAAATATTCAGTTTCTACGAACTTGTCCAGTTTGTTATGTAGTTGGAACAAACACTGTTACGTTGGGTCGAACCTAGTTGCTGCTGTTATGTTTTTCTTGCTCTATACGCAGCTGCTTCGTATTTGTTAGTGTTGTAGTAGGTCAAAAAATAGTTTAGAATAAAAAAAAAAATATTTAAAACTCGTGAAATTTGTGAAAAATTGCGTATTTTTTTTATAAAACCCCATAATATAATACTTCAGATTCACAAACGTTAGCTTCCACTTTTTCGGTAAATTCTTTTGTTATTTTTAATTTTTGTATCTGCTCCTCGCTTACTTTTGCTAATCTGGCATAACTCTACCTCTTTCCGACAATTTAGTAAGAATAATTAATTCCATGTTTATAAACTGTCAATTTATTTTGTGCTTTTAATTTAAAGTTGTGGCTGGTAAAAGTTCAGCTGTGAAATCAGTAATAAAATCTATAAATATATTTCTGAAACAGCTTAGGATAAAACAGGAATTTTGCTAGTGAAATTTTTTTTTAATTCAGCTGACGACTGACCAATTAATATTAGGGATTTCCAAAATGGTGGATTGATTATTCGTTTATATGCCTCCATAAAGATTTAGGAACAATCTCTAATCGTGGTAGTTTTGTGTTATTTTTGTAATGCAGGAATGGAGGTAAAAAATGCAAAATATACGTCCTGTCACTTAACACAAAACATAAGTAAATTTTAAAAGTATTTAAACTCTATTTTACTATCTTGAATTGGGATTGAAAAATAATGATTATGATAATACTGTTTTTGAAAATAAATTTCATGAACATGTTGAGCTTGTAAGTAAATATAACAATTCAGTATTTGCAACCAATATTAAATAACATCAGCCCGTATATTTACAATATAACAATGTAAACACATTCAATGCAAACACGAGTACAACTTTCCCCTATATATTATTCATACAGATTTCAAACCAAGGGCTGATTTATTGAACCTTATCGAAGAGTCCGCTGGGAATTTAATGTTAATTCACTGCTCGTTAATTAGCTTGATAAATATTCAGTGCTATTTTTGCAGAATGTATTTAACATTTTAAATGTTCAGATTACGTTTTTCCCATTCGAAAGTATTTAAAACTAAAAAAAAATAGTTTGTGTTGTTAGTTTATGTTTTGTCTTTTATAAGGCTACAACATTAAATTAATTTAAAGGAAATTGTAGCTTTTGTGCAATGAAACCAAAGTTATGAGGCAGTTTAAAAATCTCTACACTCTGTGTACTAAGTTATTCAAAAGTATATACATAATTTGTGTCTGGGTTTATAGTATAAACTGTGTTGAATATGCCTACACTTAGACTTGAGCCTGTATGCAGAGAGTGCTGATTTAAAAACTTAAACATACAGTGTACAAAATTTATGACAACAAAATTTTATTAAAAATGGTAATAATATTAATTAATCAAAATTGTTGCACTTTTCGTGCCAATATTTTTATTTACAACATGACTAGAAACTATCACATAGTCAAGGGGAAGACATTTCCTGCATAGTT
>JAGFPH010008336.1:9557-25316 GCA_018207615.1 Philaenus spumarius
TTCAACTCCCGGTCTTGGTCTATGTTTTTTCACTTGTAATTTAATTAGATAATATTCGTTTAGCTTCGAAAACATTGGTACATATTCGTATATAAATATATTCGATTACTAATATCTTCACTATAATATTAATAACTTCTAAATCATTTGATCTATCAATACGAAATAAAAAGCTATTAAAAGATAGTATTTTTTTATGTTTAACAAATAGACCTACAGTATTAAAATCCTTATTATTGGACACATTTACCGAGTTAAAAATTCCAGTCAGCATAGTTACGTAGGCCTAGATAAATTAGGCCTTAAATGTTGCTTTTAAATTTGTTGTTACTGTACTTTCAATGATGATTTCTGATGTGTATCTAATTAATCAGCCTGTGATTTTCCACTGGGGCTTACTAATATAAAATAACCTGTTTGCATTTGTTTCGACGCGAGGCACCGCGGGGTTGGCGAACGAAGCGAGCAGGGGGCGGAGACCTCTAGTACTATAATATAGAAAGGTAAAATTTATTAGTTTGTTTGATTGAATGTAGGGGGTAATCTCTGAAACTCCTGAACTGATTGAAAAAATATTTTTACTAATAAAAAACTACACTATCACTGAGTAAAATAGACTATAATTCATTTTGATAAAAATCTTTTTTATTTTAATATTATTGTAAATTTAGTAGGAAAGAAATCTTAGTTTAGGAATAGACTGATAAACCAACACATGTATTTACATTTATTTCCATAGCAACCAATTAAATAAAATAACAAATAAAACAGCTGTTTGCTCCAATATTACCATTAACATCTGATTTCAACCTTTAAAGCAATTTTTAAATTTCGAACTTTTAGGCGGGTTACACACTGAAGTGGCGTGGCATGCAGCTTGCTGCAAGTGGCAAGTAGCTGCTCGCCACGCGAAAATCAACCAATGCTTTTAAACGGGATCCTACACACTGAAGTAGCAGTGGCGTGGCGCATCTTCCGTGCATCGCGCTGCGCCACGCATCTGCCACTCGAACACCGATCGGTCGGTGTTTGGCGATGCATGCCACACGCACCTCGACCCAGCGCATGCGCAGATACTACTCTCTGGCCTTCGTCAGTGTTTACTTCAGGGCTGATTTGTGTTCAACAGGTTCTAAATTGAACAAATTTAGAAATATTTATCCTAGCTCAATAAATTCGAACCACATTAAATAAATCAGATTGTTACAACAAATAATGTTAATACTTTTAATGATTAGGCCTATAGAAACTAATTTCCGATATCTTTATTGAGTAAAAAACTGTTTGAAAACTGTTTACTGTTCACTTCATGTCTTCAGTAAAAATTCAATAACTTTAAAAATATTTAACTGATGTATAACCACATATAGAAAACATATCTATAATAATAATATAAATAAATCAGATTGTTACAACAAATTTTAATACTTTTACTGATTAGGCCTATAAAAACAACTTTCCGATAACTTTATTCAGTAAAAAAACTGTTTGTTCATGTCTTCAGTAAAAATTGAATAACTTTATAAATATTTAACCGATTTTAATAAAATTTTAACCTCGTTTAGAAAACATACCTACAATAACAATTTAAAAAAATAAGATTGTTACAGAAAATTTTAATACCTTTACTGATTAGGCCTATAAAAATTACTATTTCAAATTCGACAAATGGTGAACAATATTTTGTATTATTTTACGTTTATTTTAATTATGTATTTTGTTGTGGATGTAATAAGTTATAGAGCATTTTATTGTGAATATAAATCTTTTTTTAATATTTAAAATCGAATATATAGATCAAAAGATGTACATTTTTAAATGTATTGTAAATTTTGTTTACAAAGTATATATACGTTTTCGATACTAAAAATGTAATAATAATAATTTATTAATATAATAAATTAAAATTTATCGTATCTCGATGATTTTTTCACAGAATGTGTTTAATAATATACGGTACTCTGTTAATACGACTGCTAACAACAGGAACAGCTCGTCTTCGCTTGTTGACATTTTTGAACATACCGAACATAGTCAGATATAAATGTATGGCCATGTGGCGCCATTCCAGTGTGTAAGCTCCTTGCACCGTACTCGCGGATGCACTGGCACAACGCATGCAGCGTGCCTCCGCGTGGCAGCCACGCCACTTCAGTGTGTAACCTGCCTTAGCTTAGGTTTTTATTAAAGTGTATACCTGAGCCTTGCTGTTTCTTTTAACCTTTATTATAACTGCTGATATAAAATATACAAAATAGTTTGATTTGAACGTTTAACATTATTCACCATCTTAGCTTAGGGGTTATTATTAATAATATTAAAAAGAGGTCCTACTGGAACTACTGTACTGATTGTAAAAATACTTATAATACTAATAAAAAGCTACACTCTCCTTGAGCAGCATAGGTCAGAATTAATTTTGATTTAAGGGTTAAAACAACCTCTAAAACAATAAATATTAATTGTTATACTTTCCTTAAAGCTAGAGACCTGAAATTTTTTACATTTATTTCTTACAAGATAAATAGAAAAAGTAAACTAGATTTGCATTTTGTCGCGTGATGCTAAGGGGCGAAAATGTGATAACAGCCCCCAAAACATTACAAATTTATTGTTTTATTTTAATTAAAGTTAGTGAGCTGAAAATGTGTACATTAATTACTTACAACATACATAAAAAAGTATCATAGATTGACTTTTTGTCGCGTGCTGCTAAGGGGTGAAAATTTAGTAAAAATTTTGATTGTTATACTTTTCCTAAAGCTAGAGAATAAACCCTTAATAAATAAATTAATTTAAAAATAAGAAACCAGTATGTTACATCCTAATTAAAATAAGTAAGACGTATTAGAATTTAATAGTAGGAACTATTTATCAACTCCTATAAAAGCGAGTGTACGTACGTAAGTACGTGAGTAACATATGATATAACAGCTGATTCACCCATCATCTATATATATGACATCATCTTAAACAAACTCAGTGTAGATTATAGTTTGGGATTATGTTTACAACTTCAATCGTTATAATTTCTCGCGAAGTTGATTTTTTTAAATATGAGTTATAGAACTAATGCTATAATATTTGCGTTGAGGTAATAAACTGTATAAAATATGAACAAATATATATTACTTCATGAATATTTGGATGTTTATTATTTAAATTTTCGTTTTTGGTATAATAAATTATATGCAGAATGTAACAATTTCGTTTTTACTATAATAAATGATTTACAAGATAAAACAATTTCGTTTTTAGTGTAATAAAATATTTCCGTTTTTTCGTGTAACAATTTCGTGTTTACTATACTGAATACGGGCTGTAACATTTTTTTGAATTGCGTGTAATTGACATGCTCACCATGTACCTGATATTATATTCAGATATTACACACATCTGTTAGTGAAGTCGAGGCTACTTGCCAGTATATTACAAACAACGAAGGTCAATTTTATACCGCTCTTAAATTATAATGTAAAACATTTTTCAAATAATGATAAATCGATTTGCAACTACCTCCATAAGTGATTAAGGCTGTGGTATTATACCACGGTCATTAGTAGAAGTAATCGACTTTCCATCAGTTTTCCCCTGGAAGGTTGTTACAAACAGTTTAATCCCGGAATTAATGCGGCAGAGGTAAATACAGCCAAGGGTGTTCAGTTCAGTCTAATGTATAACGTTTATTAATGAGGCAATCCTGAGTAGACGTGAATATAATAGTGCGAGCCTTGTTAACGATAAATGGTAAACATACAAGGAAGCAAAGAACAACACATTTAGGATAAACTACAATAGAGTAAATGAAAAAAACAATTGAATACAAACCATGTCAAATAATAATAATTCGACCACGCAGCTGAACCGCTGACGTGAGTTGAGCAAATTAAGTTTATAGGCCTATGTTTTAGGGTTTCAACCAACAGTTTAGGAAATAGGTGTATTCACGACGCTGCTGCAAAATGGTTCGCATGCCATTCCGCATATTGGGAGTATCTTCAACACACAAAACATTGCGTGTTTCGCACGCCAACCCCCGTATTTTGAGTATATTCAATACACAATGCATTGCGTGCTTTGCACGCCAACCCCACGGTAGGATATAAGGTCGAGTAAAAAAACAACATGTGGAGAATAACATCCTACATTTATATACATGTAGAAAAAACTCAAAAGAAATTCATTCTCGTAGGAAAAATCTCAAAAAATAATTACTTCCTTTAAAAAAACGTGCTTCCGATTGTTGGATTTTGTTGGCTAAAGAACTCGTCCGAGCGACGTAGACAACCAACATGTGTACCAAATATGAACCAAATCGGACTAAAACTGCGGCCGCTAGAGTGCGAACACATATATAGGCCTACATACATAATGATTTTTAATGACATCCCAAAACGTGTTCCGGGGACTATGATCGGTGCTCATTTTCTACTCCCGACATTGGGCCACTGAAATAGCTCATTTTTCCTATGGAAAATCGCTAATAAAGTTGGTAGGGTAAAATTTTAATAGTGATAGGTTTTTGAATTATGATACAGTCAGAATTTTTTGTTGTTTGTGTTTGCTGTAACCGAACCTCAAAAACAGTTGGCTGGAAGAGTTTACCTAAAACTGTGATAAGCTTATGATACTGTCAACTGTTTTATATAACAACAGACGTTTGAATTATAATACAGTAAGCCTTTTTTGTTAACTAAAAAAAAAAAATGTTGAAAAATAGTTAAGTGATTTTAAATTTTCTAAGTTAGTTGCTATGGTAATTGATGTAGATCCATTCGACAAACTTTTGCCGCTTCATTGCAGGCCACTACTAACATTGTATCGCTAAGCTTTTGATTCAAATCAGCTGTTTTATCTGTTATATTGCTGGTAGGAACCAATGTAATTTGATCATTTTCAAACCTTAAAATATATATTTTGCAACCACATTATTTCTTAGCGCCGTTTTAAATTAGAATATTAGTATGAGGGTAATATGAAAATTTTTAATCTCAAAATATCATAGTTTTGGCAGTACGTTGGTCATGAATCAGTCAGACAGTCAATCAGTCAGGACTTGTTCTTTTACATAATACATAGATTTATTTTATTAGATAAGCCTTTAGGTTAGTTTTAATTTAAAATAAAAACAAAAAATTTCTGTACGTAAATATTTTTTAAGTCCGTTGTTTTCAAATGTATAGGCAAAATCATCTCTTTTTCATTACAAAAAACGTAAGATTTCATTTTAAAAGCATAGTAACGATCATCATAACCTCTCTTTCTCTAAACCCCAAAACACAAAAACAATACATTATTACACAAAACCAACTTAAAGTCAAAAATAATATTAATCTTGCACTATCTAGTACAAGTCGCATTACTTATTTTATCCTCTCATTGTAAGTAGATAGTAATTTTTTTGCAAAAAGTTTAAATATAATATTAAAATATCCCATACTGAATGACAAAAAGCCGACCAAGCCTTACATTTTACTGCGTCATTTAATCCATAATATAAAATGAAAAACGGTAAAAAAATTGTACATTAAAGTACTCATAAATTCTACGTAACTGTGTACACATAAATATTAGTCCCTCACAACAGCTGGGTTTACTATAAATACGTATATTAAGTCCTAAAGCTTTTATAGGAAAAATGAGCTATTGCAGTGGACCTTATGGTAAGACCCAAGGTCGGGAGTAGCAAATGAGCACCGATCATAGTCCCCAGAACACGTTTTGAGGTGTCATTAAAATTCATTTAAATATATATATATGTATAGCCTACGTATTTATAGTAAACCCTGCTGTTACGAGTGACTAATATTTATGTGTATACAGTTACGTAGAATTTATGAGTACTTTAATGTACATTTATTTCCGTTTTTCATTTTATGGGCTTCCATAAAATACTTAATACGACTTGCGCTAATATTATGGATTAAATGACGCAGTAAAATGTAAGGCTTGGTCGGCTTTTTGTCATTCAGTATGGGATATTTTAATATTGTATTTAAACGTTTTGCAAAAGAATTACTATCTACGTACAATGAGAGGATAACATAATTCGACCACGCAGCTGGACCGCTGACGTGAGTTGAGCAAATTTCCAAAATTAAGTTTATATGCCTATGTTTTAGGGTTTCAACCAACAATTTGCTAAATAGGTCTACTCACGAAGGCGTTGAACAGCTGTCTGTGTGTACGTAATATATTAGTAGAATTTGTTTCCTTCAATTGGCCTCGCCAGTTTGCACCACTTGGCTTCGAACCGGGTACTTTTATGGTATTTTACGTTTTGGTCGATTTTGGGGAAACCAAGCGTCTATTCACAACGGTGGTGAATAGCTGCAAAATGGTTCGCACGCCATTCCGAATATTGGGGGTATATTCAATACACAATGCATTGCGTGCTTCTCACGCCATTACGAATATTGAGAGTATCTTCGACAAACAAAACATTGCGGTAGAATCCACTACATGGCTTTGAACCGGGTACTTCTTTTTTATTTTACGTTTTGATCGATTTTGGGGGAACCAAACGAGTTATAAGGTCGCGTAAAAAAACAAAACGTACAGAATAACATCCTACAATTATATTTTTAGAAAAAAAACTAAAAAAATTTCATTCTCGTAGTAAACATCTAAAAAAATAGTTACTTCTGGTCAAAAAACGTACTTCCGGTTGTTGGATTTTTTTTGGCTAATGAACTCGTCCGAACGACATAGACAACCAACGTGTGTACCAAATTTGGATCAAATCGGACGTAAAATGCATAGGCATATAAACTTAATTTTGGAAATTTGCTCAACTCACGTCAGCGGTCCAACTGCGTGGTCGGATTATTGTATTTACAACAATATTTATGTATACACTAAATGTTAGTGTGCTGATTGTGTCCACTGTGTAGAGGGATGAGTAGATGGTGTCGCTGTTAGTTAAGTATTTAATTATATTTCCGCTGTTTGTTTTGTAGCTTATTTATTTCCTGAATAATGCACTGTGCCGTGCGGGTTGCGTTCTTTCCAGGTAAACACTCGTGAGTACAGCACAGTACTTTATAATTATGAGAAGAAGAAGTAGAAAATAGTTTTATATAATAGAGAGACTATCCCATATTGAATGACCAAGCCTTACATTTTACTGCGTCATTTAATCCATAATATTAGCGCAAGTCGTATTACGTATTTTATGGAAGCCTATAAAATGAAAAACGGAAATAAATGTACATTAAAGTACTCATAAATTCTACGTAACTGTGCACACATAAATATTAGTCCCTCATAGCAGCTGGGTTTACTATAAATACGTACATTAAAATTCTAAAGCTGTTATTGTATTTACAACAATATGTATATAATTCGAAAACACGAGTTTAACTACGCACTTATTATTATTAGGAGGTTGTATGACCTGCCACCAGGACCAACGCACCTGAACGATGAGGTCCTCTGTGCCCATGTCTAGGCAGCAGTTCACTTCAAACCCGCCCTCTTTTCGCGAAACGAAGGAGTCCTTCCTCTAGCATGTAACTGATGTCAGGGTAGCATTGTCCTAGATATTTCTGCCTCAGTGATGCGAGGGCGTCACATTCGCATAAAACGTTGAAACAAGTTTCCTCCTCTTCTCCACACCTTTGGCATAATTTGTTGATCTCCAGCCCCATCAGGTGGAGGTGCCTTTTTGGAGAACTGTTTCCCGTCAGTAGACCGACCAACAACCTCGTTTCCGGCCTGCCAAGACCCAGCAGTGTTTTTTTTTTTTTTTAGGCTAAAAAAATGAGTTTAGTGCAGACCTCAATCCATATTAGAGGTACTGTGGGGCTCAATCCAGAACGAGTCTGGCAATACCCACTAAAACGACCGCCCTCACCCCCAAGTAAGGAAGTCACTCTGGTTCCGAACCCAGTCTGTTTAAATGTCCACCCAGTCCAGCAATGAAATCGTGTGCCTGTCTCTGACCTCTTACCATCTCTCTCCATCTGTGTAAGTGTTTTGATTTAATGTTTTTTCTTACACTTTCTTTCCCATAGCCTCTTGATATTCCTATCATCGGTTCTGGGTCCATCGGTGGAGTTCCAGCTCCTCTTCTAGCGAGTTTGTCTGCTATGTCATCCCCTTCTACTCCTTCATGTCCAGGGACACAAACATGTCTTACTTGCCTACTGCATGACAGACGATCCAGTAGTAACTGGCTTTGACGTTGTTCTTGAAGCCATAATGGCCCTTACAGCCGCCTGACTGTCAGAACATATCGTAACATCTGTACTCATGCTTCCTGAGTACAGTATTCGTTTTACGCATGCGTATACCTCCGTTTGGAAGACCGTAGAGTAGAGCCTCAGCGACACTGAGCATATTTTCTGAATGTACGGTCCTTTGTGCAAACTGCGTACGCTCTTACTGTAGTTACATGGATTACTGGTTGTGTGGGGTTCGCTTACGAATAAGTAGACTGGCGCCATTGTTAGATAAGTATTTAATTATACTTCCACTGTTTGTTTTGTAACTTATTTATTTCCTGTACTCCAACCAAAATATTAGCAACAAGTAGCATGGTTAATCCTTAAAACTGCCAATCACCAGTTAAACCATAACTAACTATTGATCACGACTAAAGAGAAGATATACTTGGTGGAATAGAACTTGAACTCTAAATCACACAAGTTTTGATAGTTAAAACTAGTTAAAGTTTGATTATAGTTGCTCGTGCTTTACTAAAGACGACGACATTGTCGTTGAAACGCGTTTGGGAAATCAACATTTATGAAAGCGAATGTACGTACGTACGTGAGTAACACAATATATAGCGCAAGCACATAACCATGTAAAATAACTACAATTTAAAAGCCATATGTTACGTTATTGAGTAGGTGTGGTCAATAAACAGCATTTAAGGGTCTGCTGTAGTGACGGCCATCTTGGATTTGTATCCCGTAAGAGCAATGTTAAATTTAGAACCATTTATTTCGTTTATTTCTTATCTTAAAATTGTTTGCAAGGTCTCATTTTAACCACAGTCACAATACACGTCCATTTTGCGTTTTACATTTTTTAAATCCCGTTAATTTGTCACGTAATTGATATTTTTAAATAACCAAGTTTGAACTTTTTTCTTTAAACAATACAAAATTAATAATTAAAAGTTAATCGCAAGCCTGATCTGTAATTTCATATAAAAAATTTTTCTATTTTTACAATACGTTTTGTTTAATTCATTCTTGCCAGCCTAAAAAACGTCTTGGGCAAACAAGCATAGAAATATATCGTAAACTATCAATATCTTGGGGCTATTGGTCTGAATTAATACTTATTTTATATAATCGTAAAAGTTTGAGTTTCCGTTACTTTACAAATGAATAATACTGTCGATGAAAACTTAATTGACCTTTAAAGTAAACAATGATATAGTTTTGCCTAAATCATTGTATTTAAAATATTTGGTATTGAAATCGTAGATTTAAGTAGGCGTGCGATTAAAATGTACGATCTTTCTTTCTGTTTTCAAAAATAAATTGCACGTACTTGAGTAAAATGATCAATTGTGGGCTCTAAACCAAGTAAAATCCCTAACAGCATGTACCCAGTTACATAAAGTTTGTTGTTTGTAGGCCTACGTAGTGTCTTCTGAAGAACAAAGTCAACAAAACAAATTGTAAATAAAATGTTCGAGGGCTTCTAACCTCAAAACAAGTATGCACGTGATCTTAGTGTAGTAGCATAGATTATGAATAATAAAATAGATCATGCATGCATACGGGGGCTGTGTGCCGAAAAAAAGGTTGTCGGGAAAATAGTGCATGATCGCGCCGCGAATTAGCGCTAGGGAGAAATCATTGGTAGCATTGGTGCTTCACACCGCTTCCGTCGTTTCCCCAATAGATAGCGCCACTATCGTCGAATTTCCAGTGGATTGAAATATTGCATTGGATCGGAGTTCTATTAGGTTATCCAAATACAATGGTAGTACTGAAATAAACATTAAATACATTGTAAAGTCTAAATGAATAAATCTTTGTAAAAGAGCGGCTCACGTCTTGGCTTATAAATCTTGTTACGTTTTGTGACATAAAAAAAACATCAACCCTTGTTTACGACTTCCATAATATTCCTTCATATTTGTCGTAAGACTTTACAACAATGTGTGGCGGCAATAAAAGAGGCGAAGGAAAATCTGAGGTTGAGTTCTGTCGTGTTGGTGTACTTTCCAAATTTGGTACTTAGGCCTACGTTGTGGTTTAATAATTTTACAATATAATATTAGTGATTTTTAATCAACAATAACCTAATTTGCGAATTTCCATAGCAAATATGAGCTGTTGCGGTGAATCTTATGGTGAAACCTAAGTTTGGGGGTGGTAAATGGGCACTGATCATGGTCCCCAGAAGAGGTTTTTGGGGTATCGTTAAAATTGTGTATACCGGTATATATTTGGTACACACGTTTGTTTCCTAAGACGACAAACGAGTACTTTGGCCAAAATATACCAACTGCCGGAACAAGTTTTTTTCTCGGAAGTAAAAATTGTTTGAGATTTGTCCTACTAAGTTATCTGAAAATTTTTCGGGGTTTCATTAAAATATAGAAGATTATTCTGCACATTTTGTTTTTTACACGATCTTGCATCTAAATAGATGAAAACGTAAATTACCATAAAGTACCCGGACTCAAACTCGCGAAGAAATTTTGTCTGCTGCGAGCGAAGTGAAGCAGTCCATAATCCGAGGTCACAAGGTTGAGGTGCACCTTGCAAAGCCAGGCCTGGAGGCTGAGGTGCAAAAAATGTCTAATAATATATATGTAATCCAAATACCATTCACTGACTTACACATCATGAAATCTCAAACGGATTGGAATGAAATTTTTATGTAGCTTCCTCTAGGACCCTGGGTGCTCGCTAATAAAGGTTTTAAAAAAATTCGAAATTTTAGGATGGTTTTGGGGGGAGGGGTCAAAGTTACTAAAAATCCCCATAAGAAATACATAGTACATAATATATTTATTAATTTATTTTTTTGTTTAATATACATTCAACTTTGATTTGTCTATCCGTGCAAAGCCGGATCGGGCAGCTAGTAACATATAAATATAAACTGTAAGACTTCAAGTTTGCGGGAAAAATTAATGTACACATACAGTAATTGAAAAGAAGCTTTAGGACTGTAAGAGGTAAACAACAAATTCTATTCATCAGAAGAATTTCAAATTTGATTTGATTTTAGGTTCGGTTTAGTTAACAAGTACGCCTAAGTGGTTCTTTTTAACCTTTTAATCAAACCTTGTTAGGTATATATATATCGTAAAATCAATGACTTGAAAATAAATTCAATATGATTATTTAAGTTTTGAACATATTGTTATTAATCCATCAACTTTATTATAATAAGACATTGTGAAATAATTGAAATTTCACAAATAGTTTCATTGTTATAATTCAATTATATTAGTGCATATTATACTCTTTTCACTTTATCAATTTACTAAGAACACCTAATCTACTATTCTCACAGATATTGGTAATAATAATTTAAATAACAGCTGTTTTTTTATTTTTATTACTACTTATAGGATATAACATGCTTAGATAAAGTTAATTCAATCAACTTTAAGCTAAACCTAAGTAAAAAAACAAAAATAATCCTAAACCTAAGACAGAAATGAACCTATTATGTACTTCTTTTTTATTCAACATGCCCTTAAATTTTATATTAACAAAAAATAGGCTACTATATAATTTCTTCAAACTCCTGTTAAATAGATTGGACGTAGGTCTAACTGTTCCCAAAAATTAAATGATTGCTAGAAATTATAGTTTCAAGCTGTTTTAATTAATTAGTTCCCATATTAAAGTTTAGGCCTAAAAATAACTCATAGAATCATATGTTGTCTATGCAAGGATTTAAAGAACCAAAATGACGTGAAAATAAACACTTGTGCAGTAACTTTAAATTATAAATTAACATCAGTAAGTTTGTATTGCAATACAACCAATACCACAGAATAATAAGTGGTGAATCTTAAATTTTCGCCGTAAGCGTAAACATAACCTAAAAATTGACCCAAATCGTCCAACAAACGTTTACGCATGGTAGCATTTTTTAACTACACACGACACTTCACTTATTGCTGTCAAATTAAGTAAATTTTAAGAACGGTAAACACACAAACAGTAAAGAAACTAAAGTTAATTACAGAAGTTTACTTAGTGTACCGTAAGTTGGAAGTAGGCCTAACTGCTTTCATTATTAAATGACGTTGTCTATAACCATATGATTGCTAGACAGTATAATTTCAAGATGTTTTAATTAATTCTTTCCCTTATGTAGAGAATAATAGGTTAGGCCTAAAAAGATCTCAGAATCTGTTGTCTGTGCAGTAATTACAAGAACAAAATTATGTCATATAAATACATGTACAGTAACATTTAAAGTATAAATTAAAATCAGTAAATAATGTGTATTGAAATAAAACCAACAAATACCGAGGAATATTAGCAAATCTTACCTTTTCGCCGTGAGTGTAAACCTAACCTCAATTTTTACACTAATCGTCCAACGAACTAGTACGCAAAATAGTATTTCACTACACACGACACTTTAAACACTTATAAAAACTCGGTAAATATTAGTATTAGTATTAGTATCAGTAAATACACAAACCGTAAAGAAACTGAAGTTGCTTATTACTAACGCCAGAAGTTTACTTAGTATAAGTGGGAAGTAGGCCTATCTGCTTCCACTAAATTAAATGACGTTGTATATAACAATGCGATTGGTGGAAAGAATCATTTCGTGCTGTTTCAATGAATTATTTAAAGCTTAGGCGTAAAAAGAATCGTAGAATCTGATGTCTGTGCAGTGATTCAAAGAACCATAATTTATGTAAAATAAAAAATACACAGTAACATTTAAAGTAAAATCAGTAAGTTTTTATTGTAACACAACTAACAAACACCAAAGAATATTAATGAATCTTACCTTTATGGAGTGAGTGTAAACCTAACCTCAATTATTACACAAAACGCCCAACGAACTTGTACGCAAACAGTATTTCACTACACACGACACTTAAAACACTTATTTTTAACAAAAGTAAGTGAACTTTAAGGACGTTAAAGAAACATACATAAACTAAAGTTGTTTAGTACTGACCTACTGACGACAGAAGTTTTTAAGACGATTCGCCGAAACTACGCACAACACAAGATGTGAGTCACAAGCAACAGCTGACTTTAAGCCTACAGATCCGCCAGCTGATAAGCAGTTGTACATTGTTACAAATAATGCCGTGCTTTATTTTACTAGTGGATCCGGCAGTGTTTGCCACTCCTTGATTTCATTTTAAGGGTGGTATCCTATTTCATTACATTGACGTAAGTAATCGAATTATAAATGGTTTGTATGCCACTTTATAGTCTTTATAGGAAAATATTACACAAAATTAGCTTTATAGCTTGTAGGAAGTTAGTGCAATTTGTTTTTATTGCATAGAGGTTTTTATTACCTCATTTTAATCTGTTTGTAGTGAAAACATTATCGAAACAATTATTGTGCTACTAGTAAGTGTACATTGTGACATTTGTAGTGAAATTTGTTGAGTAGTTTTTTAGCGTAAAGAAAAAAAGTAAGTGTAAAAGTGATTGTTTAAATTACTTTTTTACGTTTGTTAACTACATGAGACTCATGCGTGCTTCACACGCCGTCAATTTAGTTTTACGTAACCAACTACAGGGATTATTGTTATTGGGTTAACATTTTCAAAAAATGTCCCTCTAATCGAGGCCAAATCTACAATAAGCTATTAAGTTTAAATTACTTAAAAACACAAACTCCAAAACATATCTTGGTTATCAAATTTGATTCAACCATAAGCTGTCAATATTATCGGTTTTAGTTGTAAGCAATTACCAAGAAATTATATTTTCTGTTTTCGGTCGATGATTGTCAAAGATTATGCTTTGACCTACAGAAACGAATTTACGTTAAACATTTGTAACGGGTGCCATTTAAAAAATTATATATATAAATTCATTGTGTTTAGCACACTTGTAAATTGTATCACACAAAGTGCATCTATATATTAATTTGAAAAGATTTTTTGTAATCCGAGTGAGATCTCGAGTTCTATTGGGCCGATTGACATGCGATTTGTGTTAAATGAAAAGTAATTAGCTCTATATTTGCCCATTTTACTTGGATTTTAGTAATTACATCACTAAATTTTCAAAAAAACGGAAATTAAAATCTCTTATGGCAATTTAACATGAAAAAATTGTTTAAGCCTATTCCAAGTGATATCTCGAGTTCTATTGGTCCGATTGACATGCGGTTTGTGTTAAATGAAAGGTAATTAACTCTATATGTGCCCATTTTACTTGGATTTTAGTAATTACAGCACTAAATTTTCTAAAAACGAAAATTAAAATCTCTTACGGCAATTTAACATGGGGAAAATTTTTAGGCCTATTCCAAGTGAGATCTCGAGTTCTATTGGACCGATTGACATGCAGTTTGTGTTAAATGAAAGGTAATTAACTCTATATTTGCCCATTTTACTTAAAGTTTTACTATTGCATCATTTAATATTTTTAAAATGTAATTTAAAATATTTTCTATTCAATAACATTGTATTTACTGATCAACTGATTATAACAGCACATGTTTTATTATCATCTGGAGTTCTATTGGACATAAAAATATATAATAGCACAGATCAGCTGATTATAACAGCACATGTTTTATTATCATGACATGGTTAGCTTATGTTGTAATTTACTTTATTGAAGTAGGTTATGTTTAATTTTGCTGTTGCTTAATTATGTTTTTCTGTTTATAGTTCAATAGTTATGGAGGTGAACGGATAATTAGTGATGATGAAATTGTCTTTTTAGTAAATTTAATAAATCAATTTAAATAAATTTAATAAATCAATTAATGATGAAATTGTCTTTTTAGTAAATTTAATAAATCAATATCTTATTAAATCAAGCAACTAGGCCTACATTAATTACAAAAACTTCGCACAGGTTAGCTAGGGTTCCAACAGGGAGTTGGGGAGTGGGGGGTTGGCGTGCGGAGCACGCAGGGGTCTCCCCTAGTATATATCAAATATGAAATCAATATCTTATCTATTTCTGGCGTTACAGTGGATTTTTGTAAACAAACTAAATGGCGGATTGCGTCTAAACTAAGTCAAATTCGAAAAAAAAACATGACAATTTATTTCAATGTGTGCTATCCGACCCACTAAGGCTTTCTGTTACACCCAGTATACAGGGATGCCTCTATTAATTTTTCCAGCTTGGTATTTTGTAAACTCTTAAAGGAAACTTGTAAATTTGTAAACTTCCCTTGTTTCTTGCAACATTAAAACATATGAATGTAAAATGTTTGTAAATTACCACCATTGTCCAATATGGCGGCCAAACTTTCTTATTTCTTATAGAGCACGTACAGTTTATTTTGGATTTTACAAGTCATTTTAGGACTTTTTTCTCAGTATTTTTTTTTTAATCGTTTTACGCTGAAGGGGTATACAGCTTTTAAACACCGTAACTGAGCAACGCAAGTTTTGTAGGCAAACGTTTTGAACCAATAAAAAAGCTCTAAACACGAATGAAGCACTGTTTAGACAAACAAATAAAGTTAAAAATCAAAAGTTACACTTTTTGTTAACATGTATAATAATTAAATAAGTTTTTTATCAGCGACCACAGAATTAAATAGACTGGACAAGTCGAACGCAAGAGTGAAGCCAGTTTTAGAGTCAAATACTCA
>JAGFPH010008336.1:25326-37337 GCA_018207615.1 Philaenus spumarius
ACTACACCTAAATACAAAATTTCTTTAAATTCGTCAAAACCGTTATCGAGATCCGCGACAGATACAAAGATAGTACAAGCATTGCTCATTTAAAGTAATAGGATTTAGATATTAAGTTTGAACCATTTTCATAAATGTGGTAAACAATCTTGGGAGTTGTTTTTTTTTCTAAATCACAACTAATGTACATTAAAACATGTTTGCAATGTTTCTGTACCTTACAATGTATACACATATAATTTTATGTATATTCCTTGGCTCCCCGTTTTGGATTGTGGTGTCGGAGTGGGGTTTACTTGACATCGATTTACTCGTCTCAACGAAAGAATTAAAATGAGGTATCACTCAATAAGGGTTAATATTTAACATTTTGACTTGCGACCCTAATCCCCACTTAACCGAATAAGGGTAAAATTCATTCATACCATTGAAAGGTGAAGAATTTGCCTAATTCCTAAAAGTTTAGAGTTAATACGCGTACCATGTTTAAAATTACAAAGGGGTTGCGGAACTTTTCCATCGGCCTGTGTATGTGTGTCGTTCGTAGGTTGAATCCTACATTGTGTTAATGTAAATATGTTTATTTTAACTTCAGTGTTACTCTGTTTATTATGCAGATGGTAAACATTATACTTTAAAAGATTAAATTCAGGTGATTGATAACGTATTGCTATAACTGTCCTTATAATAACAAAATGTGACTTTGAGACTCTATATCTGTCATATTTATTATAATAATACATTAAATACAAACATAGACTAATCAATAACCAGCACAATAGTATAACACCTAGCAGTTTGCACCGCGTCGTCATGGCAACAACACCTGCGATGTACAACAACAATATATTTACTAAATATTTACTGCCTCAAGAATACACACATCCTCCAAGTACAACGGGCAACACCATCTCTGCGAAATCTTTCTTGATCTTCTGTTTAGTATCAATACTTGCTTTCAAAGGAACGTCACAAGTAATTCAGCAAGCAATCGAACTTAAAAATCCTTACATCAATGTAGCGCTGTTTTTGGCCAACAATCTATTGGTGAACGCCATCGCTCTGTGTATGTTCGCGTACTATTTATTTTGGCTAAAAGTTAATCCAACCAAATATCACGAAAATCAAAGTGAAATACAAACCTTGTTGACAGGAAATTTCAAAAAATCTAAATATCAAGTCTTGACTCTGGTCACCATAGCGTTTACACTATTCCTGCTTTCCATCTATGACAGTTATGTTCTATTTACCAGATTTGTATTCAGTCATTTGTTGCAGTGGTTTCTTAATCGCTTACAAAATATCTTAACCCTTCAATGGGTTTTGTTAGTTTCTATGCTGAAAGATCAATACAGTGGAGCGAAGGAAATGATTTCACTGCTGACAGACTTGCCGGAGCATTTGCAATGTAACCAAACACCAAACTTGGAAGGTATCGATGAAGAAGCTGTATTGTTCGATACTATCGAAGTATATCGACGCATTAGAAAGAACCACGTGATTGTGAACAATCATTACGCTTTGTACTGTTGTAATTACTTCTACGCGTTGGTATTTTGGACATCGTTTATAGGTTATACCACTTGGATGATTGGCAGTAACAATGCAATACTGGTCAGTGGGGAAATGTTTTCTGCCGTGAATGTTATTCTGTCATACCTCGCGTCGAGTCTTGGCAATGAGGTGAGTTGTTTTTTGGAAGTATAGTATAGTTAAATGTTTGGGTTATTTTTGAATTAAAGAAATAATTTTCCTATTACTTAACCCTTTAGCTACCGACCTCCAATTTTTCATATTTTCCAAAAATCCCAACCATTATCTGTTATGTATGTTTATAAAATCCCAAGCTAAATTCAGCACATTTTCATTGTTGCGCAAAAAAATATGTATTAAATTTATTTACTGATGAATTTTGATGATTTTTTTTATTTTTTTTTTTTTGGAATGAAATGTTCTATAAGGTAGCACCTTTTAAAAATAAGTGTAAATTCATGTTAGATATGAATTGTTTTAAATTGTTACTCGGAAAAAATAATTTTCTTAAGTTTATTCTTGAAAAGGACACAACAAAAAAATATCTAGAACAATTTTGCCCACATAACATAACTTTACACTTAAAAATAAACAAAAACCTGAAATTTCATTACATTATATTGAAAATTTACAAAGTAATAAAGTTTTTTTGAAATTAGTCTACTACATAACCAGTTCTGCGGTTAGTTGTACGTATATAGTCATAAGAACATACACGTCACTAGCAAGTGAATGTACTCGCTTCATAATCACAATTTTTCACAATAAAAATAACTAAAAATGCCAAAACAATCACATGATACAACATAATATATGGGTCATGATCAAAGACAACACACAAATCAAGTTATTTACCATCTGACAGATGACAAAAGCACAGGCAACGTACATCGCAATTATCATCGTTGTAGTGCACATAGAGGTAATTTTTAACTTAAGTAAAGATCATAGAGGTAAATAGAACAGTTCTTTCTGATTCCATTGATATATAATAAACATAGATTCACTAATGATTTTTTGTATTTTATATGATTTTTTTTCTGAACGTCCAAAAAATCGGACGTCGGGAGCCAAAGGGTTTTAAAACACTTTTGTTTATTTAATAATTTTTGAGATTTAAAATTACAAATGAGTATAATCTTTACAAAGATTATATTCCCCGTACAAAACAAGTTTTATTTTTTAGATTAACCTAATAATATTGAAAACCTATTAATATTTGTGTACATTGATCATTAGTTTAGATTTTTAAATGAAAACGGATCTTGCACATAGGTTTTAATTCATTTAAAAACATTTATTTTGGTATGATATCAACTCCTATTATGTACGTACGTAACAAAATTGTACAACGCAAGCATACGGTCTATAAAATATCAAATTACTTTATTGAGCAGCTGTCATCAATCCAACTTGAGACATATATATCAGTTGATTTCACTCATCATCTGTAACACTTTAACAAAATCTAGCCTAGATTATACTTTGAGGTTATGTTTGTAAGTTTACAACTTCAATGTAAATAATTTCTGTATGTACTTAGGTGGTTTTTGTATATGAGTTATACATTATACAACTATTGGACTCAATAATAAACTGCATTATTGGGTTTGAGGTTAGATCGTTGAAATTGTATAGTATACAACTATATTTTAAACTACCGATATCTCGGGCTTTTGTTCTGAACTATTGTTAATTTAATAGATTCATCAAAGTTTGAACTACTGTTAATTTACAAATATAAGCCTACTGACGATTAAAAGTTAATTTTAAAGTAAGCAGTAATATAGTTTTAGATACATGCTGTACATAAAATATTAAAAATTGGGGTTAAAATTGTAGAATTAAGTAGACATATTATTATAAAAATGTATGATAATTAGATTTTTCCAAAATTCATTTAAGTTCATTGGCTGATTTTACACTTACCGACACGATACAGCAATAGTACCGATATCGGCAGACGTCTTTCACATTTACGATATCTTACCGACGAAGAAGGGAGACCTGTAGCATGTCGGTGAGTGT
Organism: Philaenus spumarius; assembly: GCA_018207615.1. Taxonomy (NCBI): domain Eukaryota; kingdom Metazoa; phylum Arthropoda; class Insecta; order Hemiptera; family Aphrophoridae; genus Philaenus; species Philaenus spumarius. The sequence continues at coordinate 28,888 of JAGFPH010008336.1, forward strand.
GAAAGCTACTCTCATAAGTTTAAGTTAGTTTTCATGACCGCCAACATCGTGCCGAAATCGGGTCGGTGTCGTGTCGGTAAGTATGAAATCAGCCAATTAGAATATAGGCTCTGTATATTTGTCACGTTGAAAGTCCCTAACGACATAGAAACATTTATATATAGTTTGCTATTTGTAGGGCTAGATAGTTTACTCTGAAGAACGAGTTAAACAAAAACAATTGTAAAAAATACACAAATTCAACTATGTCTAACCTCAAAACAAGTAATTTAGCCCACATTAGTTGTATAACACGTTAAAACATATTTTGAATTTATATTTTGTATCGCGTGTACTAAATTAATCTGCCCGACTTTTTTGGATACTTTCAAACGTTTACAATACGTCAACTAACCCAACTTTTTACTAAGGTTCCCTTATCATTCTTTTGCAATTTCGGTCATTCGACCATCATCAGGAAATTACACTATCATCAGTATTTCTTGGAATCTTACTGTCTTGTAGTTACATAAACAAGATGAGAATAACATTTTTTTTAAATAATATAAACGCATAGAAAATATCACGATGATCTCGCGGACTGGAAATGATATTTATAAATACCTTAGTTTTGCGTTTACTGCTCGCAGTCTTTTCTTTGGTCGCCGTTTAAGTGATGAAACGCGTTTCGCCTATTGTTCAGGCATTGTCGAATCACAATTATTTAAGATAAATGGCATTTATAAAATGCTCGTCAATTATTTGTGCTGTGCATGCATATGTTTTTTTAAATGTGTTAAATGTTTGTAGTAATTATAGTTCTCACACTAGCAAGATAGTTATCACGCGAGGCGCATCCGAGTGCGGGATCTTCATGGAAGCACAGAAAAACCTACAGGGCGAGTTACGTACGATACTTTTCATTACACTACATCGGAAACGTAACTTACTTAATCAAAACATCTTTTATATAAAAAAAACAACTTTAACAATTTAAACTCATTACGCAACTATAATTTATTTTAAACAACTAGTAAGCCCCCGTGAAAAATCACAGGCTGATTAATTAGATACACATCACAAATAATACATCTTTAAAAAAAAACTATTTAAAAACAACATTAAGGCCTAGGCCTACCTAACTATGCTGACTGGGATTTTTAACTCGGTAAATGTGTACAATAATAAGGATTATAAAACTGTAGGCCTATTTGTCAAACATTTTTATTTACTTAGTCTACGTTATTATATACATTAAAAAAAAGATTAAAATACTATCTTTTAATAGCTTTTTATTTCATATTGATAGATCAAATGATTTAGAAGTTATTAATATTATAGTGAAGAAATTAATAATGGAATGTGTTTATAAGTTACACGAAGATGTACGAATGTTTCCGAAGTTAAACAAATAGATATTCTCTTCTTTGTCAGTAGGCCTACTAAAATTGTTTGTCCCGTCTGATGTTGACAGGTGCCAACATTGTTGCTGTGAAATTATTAAATTTTTGATTAAAACAATTATAAAAAAATGTTAAACTTTTTTTCGTGGTTCTTTTTTTAAAGAACAACATTAAGTTGATATATAGATATTGATTAAAGTACTAATAATACAACTTTGTTCTTCAAAAATTTAGGTTAAGTTGTGGAAGACTAGGATAGATCTTCTCAGTATTGAAAAAAATGATGTCAGCTTCAGCTATATATATACTTGACGTCAAAGGAAAGGTGCTCATCTCTCGAAACTACAGAGGTGACATTGATTTATGTGTAATAGAAAAGTTCATGCCATTGTTAATGGAAAAAGAAGAAGAAGGCATGTTAACTCCCATGTTACAAACTGCTGAATGTACTTTCGCTTATATAAAATACAATAACATATACATTGTTTCAACAACAAAGAAAAATGCTAACATTGCTTTGGTATTTGTGTTTCTTCACAAGTTTGTGCAGGTGATGACGGAGTATTTTAAAGAAATTGAAGAAGAAAGTATAAGAGACAACTTTGTCGTAATCTACGAACTCATGGATGAGTTGATCGACTTTGGTTATCCACAAACAACTGATAGTAAAATACTTCAAGAGTACATTACACAAGAAGGTCGTAAGTTAGAAATTCAGCCTAGAATCCCCATGGCTGTAACAAATGCTGTCTCTTGGCGATCTGAAGGGATCAAGTATAGAAAGAATGAAGTGTTTTTAGATGTTATTGAATCTGTCAACCTTCTTGCGAATGCAAATGGTAATGTTTTACGCAGTGAAATAGTCGGAGCAACAAAAATGCGAGTGTATCTTTCTGGAATGCCTGAATTGCGATTGGGTCTAAACGATAAAGTTTTATTCGAAAGTACTGGGCGTGGGAAGTCAAAGTCTGTCGAACTGGAAGATGTAAATTTCCACCAATGTGTACGACTATCCAGGTTTGAGAATGACAGAACGATATCCTTTGTCCCACCAGATGGTGAATTTGAGTTGATGTCTTATCGTCTGAATACACATGTAAAACCGTTGATCTGGATTGAATCAGTAATCGAGCTTCATGAACATAGTCGTGTAGAATACATGATCAAAGCCAAATCTCAGTTTAAACGCAGATCCACTGCTAACAATGTAGAGGTAGTCATTCCTGTGCCAGCTGATGCGGATTCACCAAAATTCAAGACCACCGTCGGAAGTGTCAAATATGCTCCTGAACAGAACGCTATTACTTGGACCATCAAATCTTTTCCCGGCGGCAAAGAGTATTTGATGCGGGCATATTTTGGGCTGCCCAGTGTAGAATGTGAAGACAGCGAAGGAAAGCCTCCAATACAAGTGACATTTGAGATTCCCTATTTCGCAACATCTGGAATTCAGATGCGGTACTTGAAAATTATTGAAAAGAGTGGATATCAAGCTTTACCTTGGGTTAGGTATATTACACAAAATGGAGATTATCAACTGCGTACGAACTAAATTGATATGACTATTTTGCTTTAGACTTTATTTCAAGACATTTGCTTTAAATTTATATTCAAATAAAATGATTCAGTTTAAAATCAATTAATATTCTATAAATTATTTGCGCCATGGGTTGTATTGTATAGGGAGATTGGTTTATTGATTTATGAATTATTTTATTTAAAATTTGTAATAAGTAAAATATTGTTTAGACTAGTGAAAACATGGCAATCAAACATAATGTTCAGTCTCAATCTGTTTAAACTATTTTGAATTTTATTAAAACTATATTATTGTATATTTTTGTTAATTTTATTTAATACAATTTTGTTAAATGTTATGATTAAATTATACAATTTCAAAATCAAATAGAAACATTTAAATTAAAAATCATAATCTTAAAAAAAAATAATAATAATAATGTTACGTGCAGTTCAAGAAATAAATTGATTTTCTGGAAAAGCTAACGCTGGACCCTGAAAAACTGCCGTACACACAAATCATAAGACTTTTCTTCCTACCTTTAACATGAATCCAAACTGCCAGGATGCATGAGTATACCTCTCACAATAGGAAAATTAGCAATTTGAAAGAATTAGATTAAATATAACATTGAATAATCATTTACGTTTATTTGAAAATAATTAATACGCCCTTAAATAATATGACATGCCCGTAATATACATATAAAAAGTATAAATACTAACCCTCCCTTAAATAAAATTATATGAAAATTCCCTCCCAAGCAAGATATTATTTTAAACAAAACTTATACACACATAACCTTTTTGTTTTACAGCTTACATACAATTAACATCAAATCTTTAAATATACACACACTTAGTTGCATATCCTGGTACCAGTTACAAGGTTACTATAGTTTATAAATTATTATCTCAGTACATTAAACACAATATCTTTATGTATATATATTTTAAATATAGTTTCAATCGGCCATAAATTACTTAATTTAGGAGGAATAAACAAAATAAATAAATGACTAATTAAAAAAAAGGTTATGAGACGTCTCTCATATATATTTTTAAAATTTGAAAATAAACCCTTTGGGTTTGAAAAGTCTAAAATTAGCTAGCTACTCCACCCTTTGTTTAGTTATATATCATTTACCAAATTTGCTAATTCTAGCACATATAACCTTAAAGCCTAGTTAGAAGTTGAAGAATATCTTTTTCAAAGAAAAACTGTTTATTTAAAGTTCATTTTAAGTATATGTCATTGGAAATTCCTTTGAAAGTTCGTTTAAACAGTGAGCCTAGGATAATCAGGGTTGAGAAGTTTCTTTTTTGTTTTGAAGTTGGATGAATTAATTTCCAGAACTGGAATCCAGTTTGATACTGTGAAACAAAATAAAATATTTTGCTTACTAGTCAACTAAACAAAGTTTATTAAATTAATCAAACTGTTATAGGTGAAATGACATTCCATATTTAAACACATGTTTTTACTTCCTTTTAAAGACAAGTATTGCCTTGTACTGGCTTTATTAAAGTCAGTTTAAAGTACTTGTTAGGAAATGTTAATACTTGTATTTAAGTCTGCTTGTTTTAAGAAGCTTTGAATTAGGAAAGTTGTTACTATAGAACTGATAAATGTTGAATTATTTAGATTTACAAGATTCAATAAAAATGCCACCATTTGTTTATTATTTATTCCTAAGTTTTAGTAACTTAAAGCACGTCACTGATTTCAGTGATGGCTATTTCTAAATGTTTAGGCTGTTTAAAAGTTAGAATTTTCTACAGTTTATTTTTGGTTTAAATTTAAATAAAAGAAATGTTCTATTTTGAAAATTTAACTACACTTAAGCAAGGCAACCTATACTAAAACAAATATATATATTGAGATTTTACTAAAACATCCTAATAGTTTCATTAACATGTTACAAAACGATAGCCTATTTTACCTGGGCTGAAGCTGTACTGAATTAAATCGTTTCCTGTGTGAGATGATACGACACGTCTTGTCTTTACGAAAATAATTATAAGAACCTTTATTGCCGATTTTAAATTTGATTTAACATACTTAAATACGCATGTTCTAATAAACCCAGCTCGGCCTGCAGTTCCATATGTCTCGTTCACTCGTTGTAGATTTATTGAATTTCACAAGGCTTTATTATAAAGCCGTTGAACCTTGGACTTCAGCTGTTCCAGAATATAAGCTTTTAAAATGACAAAGTTGCCGTTCGGTGCTGCCCTCCGGTGGACAAGGTTGCAGCTGTCCTAGCGTTGAGGCAGATGAGTGAGATTGTCTATGTTTAGCGAATGTAACTAAACGTCACAATTTTTATAAACAAATATATCTATTGATGATAAAAGGTTGTATTTATATATAGTTTATAACCTCAAACCAAATATTATAACGTACGGTATATTGTAGCATACATTAGTTATACAACTCATATTTAAAAAAATCAACTTCACAATAAATTATAACGATTAAAGTTGTAAAAATAACCCCAAACTATAATCTACACTGGGTTTGTTTAAGAATTACAGATGATGGATGAAATTAGCTATTATGCTATATGTTACTCACTCGCTTTTATAGGAGATGATTATCATACAACTAATAATTATAATACAACTTTCTTGGCATCAAATTCACAGGTATTTCTTGGGATGGTTTTAAAATTATCTGGAATAGCGGGTTCGTTGCATTCATCACTGAACTTCATTATGGCAATTTTTAGAACATAAAAGTTGCATAAACCATTATGTTTACTCTTTGAGAGGCTTTGGAGCTAACCTCTTATAAATAAATGTTTTATTGTTCAAATCGGCTGATTACATAAAAACTGATATGTTTATTTTAATTTCTAAAATCAGCTGGAACACAGAAAACGTATGGTTTAGTACTTCCCAAAACAGTTATTTTCGGTGTAGTATAATAAAAAGTTTGTGTGTTCGCTACGAGCGATTTAAAGCAGTCCATAATCCGATGTAGAAAGGTTGAAGGGATATATTTTAAAGTGAGTGTCTTCGCAGCGAGCGGAATGAAGAAGAAAGTGGAAGCCGAGGTGGAAACAAATTCTACTAATATATTCAGCACCTTCGTGGGTAGACCAACTTGCCAAATAATTGGTTCAATCTCTAAATATATAAATATAATTTTGGAAATTCCTTCAACTCTCGTCAACGGTTCATCTGCGTTATTAAACTGCATACTTTAGCTGTAGAAGGTGTTACATTTAATTTTGTATTTTACATTTTCAGATAGACCAGTTTAAAATGGAAATAGACAAAATCCAGGCATTCCAAACTTGTCCTCGCATAAAGAAACAGGTACGCGTAGAAGAATTATTCATTACTGGCACAAGAAGTAAAATGTATCAAAGTTGTAGCTAGTAAACAAACAAAATGTTATTCTAAGATTTGTTTTCTAATTACAGCTCTCCCTCCTTTACATGGAAGTACAACACCACTCTGTAGCAATATCCTGCTTTGACTTTAGCGACGCTCCCCTCACTGCTGTAAGTTTAACAACATACAGTTCCTTTACAATATAAGACACAGTTGTTAAGAATGGTTTAATACGATTTTGAAGGAATATGTATTGACCAAGAAGCTATCAGGTTCGGTCAAGAGCTAAACAAGAAGCTAGCCCATTGCTCTAGACCAGCTGCAGTCAACCTGGTTCCAACCGCGTTCATGGAAGGGGTTTAAAAAAAATTTTATTAGGTTATCATAAAAATTTCCAGTGACAATTTAAATTTCAAAAATATACTATTTTTATCGGCCACTCACAAGTTTAGTTCAGGACCACAAACAAAAGAGGCTCGTCCATTCTCGCTCATCTCTTTCCGCTCCACCCGGCTATAACAGGCGAGCAAAGGTGGTACTCGGCGCCCCAAAACCCAATCCACGATGCGTGAGAGGCATGCATGGGGCAGGCTCTTTTAAATGCGGTAACACTGGTCAGTACGCAGATAGATAGGTGAGCGCGAGCAAGTGTCAACAGTTTCAAACAAAATACAGTGAAATATTGTGACCCCATCTCCTACGCTCGTGGAAGGATCTATTGTAAATAAACAACATCCGATGTGTGCATTGTGTCATTAAACATTAGCCAAGTCAATTGCAAGAACATCTTTCCACCAGGACCGTAGCCAAGGGAGAGGGGGGGGGGGAGCATCCAGCAATATAATCATTGTGCATTGCATGCAGACTGATATTTAGATTTACTTGATTAAACTACAATGTACAATACACATGGATGCAGTAGGTTACAGCCTTACTCCCTTGTGAGCTTTATCTGTACCATTAAATAAGAAAACAAAGAAAAATACTTTACTCTAACAAAACACGCAATTCACTTTGTATTGAAAATACTCCCAATACGGGGAGTTGTCGTGCGAATCACACAATGCACTGTGAATTGAAAATACTCCCAATACGGGGGTTGGCGTGCAATGCACTGTGCGTCGGCCACTTCTCATAGTGTTCAGTGTCAAGCTCACATGTGCGTCCTTAGCAGTGAACGTGTTAAATTTAAATATATTTGTGAGAAAGTATGTGCCACTTTCGGGTACCATTTTTTTTTATGTTTTAGCTATACGTAGTACAAAATTAACCGTATTTTTGTTAACTTGTATATTTTGGTGTACTTTATTCAAGTGTATATTTTTATACGACACAGGTATTATAAAAACTTTTACCCACGACTAAGTATTGTCTGTATTAATGTTGATGTCTTATACAATATGACGATGTAAAGCCTTTAAATGTTGTTGGTCATTGATTGCTACTTAACCTGTATAACTTTAATAACGGATCAATGAACTTTTATTCTGTCAAGTCCGAATTTGGGCAATGGTCATTAGTTTTTAGTCATAATTTTTGTAATCATGATTTGTGGTGAAAAATCAAGATAATCTGTGTTAGTAAGAACCAATTTTTAAGACTAATACGTTTATACCTAACACGTATACCTAATACGTTATTACACTAATTGATACTTATATATTTGTCTATTAAATGTTTCTATACAATTTTCCTACAAGTTACAAAATTGTGTATTTGTGTTACAGCTGTACGCGACAGTCATAAACTACGTGATTATCTTCATACAGTTCACGTAGGCTATCGTTGTCATGGCAACAGAAGATGTAGGTTAAGAAAAAGAATGTATTTTAACTATGTGTACCGTATAAGTGGAAATATACGTATATAAAATTACAATACAATTAAGCACTTCTGAACTCCTCACATGAAATTAAAAAACTAAAAATTCAAATCGAATTTAAAGCGTATTATATTAAAAATTTATCAACAGCCGAAATCGTAAAATTTAGTAAGTACCTTTTGTTTTGGAACTCCAGAAATATATATCTAGGCGTGTTATAAACAAAACAAGCTGCAGTACTAAAATTTGAAAGTCCAAAGTAGTTAGCTTTACCTCCTGAAGCTAACAGTCCATGCACAGTCACCTTTTATCTTCTATCTATATAAGAAGATTTTTGGTTTAAAAATCTACTGAACCAAATGAGTTCAAATTTGGCATGCATGTTC
>JAGFPH010008336.1:45390-56589 GCA_018207615.1 Philaenus spumarius
TAACTTCCATATTGTGGATTACTAAAAAATACTAAGCAATTAAATCAAGTTGTACATGCCATCAGAGATAACTTTTCCGGTATTTTATCTTTCAAGTGAAGGTCAACAAGTTCTAACCTTCACTTATGCTCTATATTATGTTCTTGGTTTAAAATTAAGCTAGATATATTGTTTCCCTTTAACTATAAAACAAAGTGTCACGTTCTGCTTGTGCAAAGTAAATCTGTTCCTTCACCTGTCTGATAAATGTTTAGTAAATATATTTGTACCTTCTGAAATCATTGCCTCACTACAACGGGGGGAGGCAACTAAAACTACCTTCAAACAGCTCGCCAGGGTAGGTACTGCAGGAGCGAGAGTGCCCTCTCCTCGCTGCGCATGCGCACAACAGCCACTTCGCCGCTGGAACTGTTAACCGCACAGTTCCGTACGAAGATTTTTGTACAATTTTCATAAACTGGGGGATGGCTACGGACTATATATTGTACAAGTATAAAGAAAGAACTAAAGGAAATAGGACTAATTTTATTACATACTAGGAGAAACCCCTGCGTGCTCCGCACGCCAACCCAGTTGGAACCTTCTATAAACATAATCATGTAATGTTTTCTTTATAATAAAGGTGTAGGATTAATAATAATAACAAAGGTAAGATGGTAAATAGTGTTAAATGTTCAAATCAATTTATTTCGTTTATTTTACAACAGCAGTTATAATAAAAGGTAAAAGAACTAGCAAGGCTCAGGTCTACACTTTAATAAAAACCTAACCTAAAATTTATAAATACAAAATTTGAAATTAGCTACTAATGGAAATATTACAGCAAACAGCTGTTATCTGTTACTATATTCAATTGTTTGCTATAGTAATAAATGTAAATACATGTGTTGATTTATTAGTCTAGGCCTAACCTAAGAAATTTTTCCGACTAAATTTACAAATATTGAAATAAAAAAAAGTTTTTATCCAAATGAAGCCTATGTTACTCAGGGATATGTAGCTTTTTATTAGTAAAACTATTTTTTTAATCGGTTCAGTAGTTCCAGAGATTACCCCCTACATACAAGCAAACAAACATACAAACAAAAAAACAAACCTCTTTATAATATTAGTATAGATTGTCGCTAATATCAAAATGGAAATATGGCTGCAGTTCCACAGTGTATATACGGGAATCGTCACTAAGTACTAGACCTATAATAACAACCTATATTATATATACTAGCTGGCATAACCCGGCTTTGCATGGATAGACAAATCAAAGTTAAATGTATATTAACACAAAATATATTATATCAATAAATATATTACACTATGTATTTCTTATGGGGATTTTTAGTAACTTTGACCCCCCCCCCCAAACCTCCCCTTAAAATTCGAATTTTTTAACCCTTTTTTAGCGTGCACTTAGGACCCTAGAGGAAGCTACATAATAAATTTCATTCCAATCCGTTCGGTATTTCTTTTTAGTAACTTTGACCCCCAAACCCCCCTAAAATTTCTAATTTTTTAAAACCCTTTCTTAGCGAGTACCTAGGGCCTTAGAGGAAGCTACATACCAAATTTCATTCCAATCCGTTCGATGGTTTTTTGTAGTAACTTTGACCCCCCAAACCCCCATAAAAATTCTAATTTTTTAAAACCCTTTATTATCGAGCACCTATGGCTAGGGGAAACTACATTCCAAATTTCATTCCAATCCGTTCGATGGTTTTAGAGAAATCGTGATTTTTTAACTTTGAACCCCCAAAACCCCCCTAAAATTTCGAATTTTCGGAAACCCTTTCTTAATGCGCTTCTAGAGCCTATAAAGAGTATTAGTGCCAAATTGCATGTTTGTAGGCCTCGTGGTTTTGGAGAAACTGTGATGAGTCAATGAGTCAATTGTATTTGTAATTAATTTGTATTTGTATTTAATATATATAATTAAAATACCACTCACTGACTCACTCATCACGAAATCTCAAAAACCACCAAACGGATTGGAATGGAATTTGGTATGTAGCTTCCTCTAGGGCAGTAGGTGCTCGCTAAGAAAGGGTTTCAAAAAATTCTAATTTTTAGGGAGTTTGGGGGGTGTCAAACTTACTAAAAATCCCCATAAGAAATACATAGTATAATATACATACTGATATTTTTTTTATAGTTTACATTTAATTTTGATTTGTCTATCCGTGCAACGCCAGATGGGGCCAACTAGTTCCTTATATATCCGAATCTTTTGACCGTAAAATTATTTATCCCTTCAGGTGATGTATTGTATAAACTGGCGGCAACCGATTGATCGAGAGAGGAGAGATATCTTTGCGGTAAAATTTCAAAGTAATGTGTATGCAAAGACTGTTCCATGAAATATTCATACTCTACCTTACTTAGAAGAGACTTGCAACTTGGAAATGGCGTGCATTTGTATTCAAACGTGAAATCTCCCTGCAAAGCTCGAAGAATCCAGAGTGTCATATTACCGGATTCGTGGCGAAGATAAACCAAGACGCATGCAGAAATAAATAAACTGAAACTGCACAACAAACTGATAAAACGCTCTGCTTATATGTTTTGAAGTTATTAGTAAAACGAATTTGACGTTTGTCTCGATTGTTAGGTTTATGTTTTGGCAAAACTGGGAATTATCTTCAATACACAAAGCATTGCGTGCTTCGCACACCATTCCGCATATTGGGAGTATTTTCAATACACGATGCATTGCGTGCTTCACACGCCATTCCGCATATTGGGAGTATCTTCAACAAACAAAGCATTCATGCTTCACACGCCAACCCTAGTATTGGAAGTATCTTCGATACAGAGTGCATTGAATGCATCGACGCCAACCACACGGTAGAATCCACCACATGGCTTTGAACCGGGTACTTCTATGGTATTTTACGTTTTGATCGATTTTGGGGAAACCAAGCGAGCTATAAGGTCGCGCAAAAAATCAAAATGTGCAGAATAACATCCTACATTTATATTCGTAGACAAAACTCAAAAACAAATTCATTCTCGTAGGAAAATCTCAAAAAATAGTTACTTCCGGTCAAAAAACGTGCTTCCGATTGTTGGTTAACGAACTCGTCCGAGCGACGTAGACAACCAACATGTGTACCAAATTTGAACCAAATTGGACTTAAAATGCGGCCGCTAGAGTGCGAATACATATATATACATAAACGAAATACCACTCACTCACTCACTCAGTGACTCACTCATCACGATTTCTTAAAAACTACCGAAAAATAGAAATGAAATTTGGTATGTAGCTTCCTCTAGGGCCAAGGTGCTTACTAAGAAAGGGTTTGAAAAATTCGAAATTTTAGGGGGGTTTGGGGGGATCAAAGTTATTAAAAAACGATTCCTTCAAAACTACCGAACGGATTGGAATGAAATTTGGTATGTAGCTTCCTCTAGGGCAATAGGCGCTCGATAAGAAAGGGTTTCAAAACATTCGAAATTTTAGGATGGGTTTGGGGGATCAAAGTTATTAAATCAAGATTTCTTCAAAACTACCTAACGGATTGGAATGAAATTTGGTATTAAGTTACTTCCTCTAGGGCCATAAGTGTTCACTAAAAAAGGGTTTTAAAAAATTGGAAATTTTAGGGGGTTTTGGGGGTAAACATTACTAAATCACGATTTCTCCAAAATTACCGAACAGATTGGAATGAAATTTAGTATGTAGCTTCCTCTAGAGCCATAGGCGCTCGCTAAGAAATGGTTTTAAAAAATTCGAAATTTTAGGGGGGTTTGGGGGGATCAAAGATATTAAATCACGATTTCTTTAAAACTACCGAACGGATTGGAATGAAATTTGGTGGGTAGCTTCATCTAGGACCATAGGTGCTCACTAAGAAAGGGTATGAAAAATTTCAAAAATTTTAGGATGGGTTTGGGCTGATCAAAGTTACTAAAATCATAATTTCAGATCTTTTATTATTATGACAATAGTGCTTTTATTATTTAAGATATATATATATATAAAAGCCAAATACCACTCACTGACTGAACAAATAAAAAAAAAATACAATTATGTTAAAAAGACTGAAAATACCAACCACCACGGGCAACGCCGTACGGGTCAGCTAGTATACATAGATATATGATTTTTAAAGACGCTCCAAAACGTGTTCTGGGGACCATGATCGGTGCTCATTTGCTACTCCCGACCTTAGGTCTTACCATAAGGGCCACTGCAATAGCTCATTTTTCCTATGGAAATTCGCTAATAAACTGAAACTGAACAACTAACGGATAAAACGGTCTGCTGATATGGTTTAAGTTATCAGTAATAAACGGTACCAGGAACTGGCACATACTTTCTCACAAACATATTTAAATTATTAAACAGATTCACAGTGACTTCATAATTGTAGGTGGGGTAGGAGAGGTGATTTATTAAAGTAGGAGATTAACTAATAAATATTATTATTATTATCTAGAGAGAAAACTATTCGATCGATTTCGAAGAAATTTGCACCAAACACGTCAATTAGGCCTGTATAGATGCACGAAGAATGTTTTTGAACTTTTTTTTAAAAACAACCCCCTCTTCGGCCAAAAAACCCCAAAAAGTCTGTTATTATTTTTACTATTATTATTAGCTAAACGAGAATTTTTAGAACGATGAGGTTTACTGCATATGGTAGGGTACATTAAGGGCTACAAATAAGCCACATTTTATCAAAACCGTTAAAGAAATTGTTTGCTTAGTAACTGTTTTTTTTTGGGTTTTTGGCCAAAAAGAGGGTGGTTTTTCAAACTTTTATAAAACCTTTTTTCGTGCATCTATACAGGCCTAAATAACATGTCAGGTGCTAATTTGTTCGAACTCGATCGATTAGTTTTCTCTCTAGCTTTGTATACATACAGACAGTTATTTTGTAAAAACAACTTTTTTGCTCAGGGGGTCCCAAAACGGATATTTCCACAAAAATCTCAACATCGATTTTTTTTTTGGCGATCACTATACTTTCTCTATACTATAGTATAGTGAGAAAGTAAAAAATAAACTATTTTATCATAACTTTTATAGAAACAAGGTCTAACTTGAGTTTAAATTACTTAACCAGTCGGTAGACGTATTCAGTCTACAATGGAATGTATTAAGTTCGCAAGGGGAATGTATTAACATTACCCCGTCCCGTCTAGCTGTTAACCTTAACCAGGAAACCACCCTGGTGAATATAAACCCAACCAGTGATGTTATTATAGTGACAGTTTAATCAGCTGATTCAGTGAGCTTAGCTGTAAGACAGCTGACGTTAGTTGCAAGGTGAAACCTCAAGGCGCCTGTCTTGTATTGTCCTTTACCGTCCGTAAATTAAGTTATCAATGTCGAACAATAAGGTTAGATTCGCTAGTAAGTTTGCAATACAAAAAAAATTGAAATTGTATAGATAGTGGATGACATAAAACTTTCTTTCATCGCTTACAAATAAAAATAATTCGACCACGCAGCGGAACCGCTGACGTGAGTTGAGCAAATTTCCAAAATTAAGTTTATACGCCTATGTTTTAGGGTTTCAACCAACAATTTGGGAAATAGGTCTATTCACGATGGTGCTGAATAGCTGCAACATGGTTCGCACGCCATTCTGAATATTGGGGATATATTCAATACACAATGCATTGCGTGCTTTTCACGCCATTACGAATATTGAGAGTATCTTCAACACAGAAAACATTGCGGTAGAATCCACTACATGGCTTTAAAACGGATACTTCTTTGGTATTTTACGTTTTGATCGATTTTGGGGGAACCAAACGAGCTATAAGGTCTCGTAAAAAAACAAAATGTGCAGAATAACATCCTACATTTATATTTGTAGAAAAAACTTAGAAAAAATTCATTCTCGTAGGAAAAATCTAAAAAAATAGTTACTTCCAGTAAAAAAAACGTGCTTCCAATTGTTGGATTTTACTGGCTAACGAACTCGTCCGAGCGACGTAGACAACCAAACATGTGTACCAAATTTGAACCAAATCGGACTTAAAACGCGGCCGATTTTTTTAAATTTTCTAAGATGAAGGAGTAAAAATAAAATTTACGAAATCGATTTGGAAGGAATTTTTTAGGTCAAGCACTTTGAAATAAACATTTTTTGTCTCTCGAATTTTTTTCTAAAAATTCTTCCTTTTCGAGATATTAGCAACTTTATGTCAATTTATTTCAACACGTTTAGGGCCGCCATTTTGGTTAGAGTGGACCTTTCGAAGTCCGGTTTGCGGCAATGTGTTCTACTAAGACCTTTAATTTGATACCAAACTCGACCTATGCTGCTATTTAAGAATTTTGTCTGACTCCTCGTGGGCCGTCCCCCTTAAGGGATAAAAAAGTGATAATACCTTAAAAGAGTAGACATTTATGGCTATTATTGATATACCAAGTCTCATTACTTGACTTTATCTATAATGGTAAAAAATATATTACACCGTTCCGGGACTTTTCAATCACACTGTATATGATTTTTAATGACACCTAAAAACGTGTTCTGGGGACCATGATCGGTGCTCATTTGCTACTCTCGACCTTGGGTCTTACCATAATGGCCACTGCAATAGCTCATTTTTCCTACGGAAATTCGTTAATAACTAAATGAAATAGTTTGTTTCTGTAGATTAAATTAAATTCAACAAGCAAACGTTGACTCGCGACGTCGCTGCAGTGATATAACTCGATCTGCCACTTTAGCGTTCCGCGATTAAAACGCACCGCTGTAAACTACAAATTAAATTCCCAGTTAAACCGACCCATTTGCTCAGTGATTCCGTCAGTTCACAGTTGACTGCATTAAAATGATTATCGATCGATTTAAATGTGTTCTGTAACCACAACTAGTGCTTACATTTGTGTTGATAGCGTGGTAGCATTAAGTTTTATAATTCAGGCGTTTATGTACAGTGACTCATCACGCAGGCGCAATTGCATGCGATTGTAATAACTCAATCACGCAGCTGACGTATTAAATAACTTTAGCGAATTTCCAAAATAAAATGTATACGTTTTATTTTTTCAATCAACAATTTGGGAAATCGGTCGTCTCACGAAGGCGGTGAATAGCTGCATGCAAGTACAAAATATATTACTAGGATTTTAAAAGTGTAAACTTCTGTAGACGCGTAAAGAGAATCGGAAATCTTGATAATTGAATGGGTTGATGACGCGCGGAACGTCTCACCATGTAACACGTATAGGTAAGTTCAGATTTACGCTCTACTAAACTCCGGCATCCTCTTTCTCTCTTCATTACCTTAAGGGTCTGCTTCAGTAAACGAGAAAGCAACCGGAAACGCAACCGCTTCTCACTGTACCCCTATCTAAACAGTGTAATTTCTTGCAGCTGAACGCTTTGGCATTACCTCATTTCAAACCATTTTATAAATCCATCTTTTGTAATTTTGTGCTAAAAAAAAAAAACTGAATATTCTTTATAAAATTCGGATCCGGCGTTCAAATTATTTTTCACTATACATTTTTTATTCTGTTAGGAAAAAATTTAAACTTTGTACTTACAAAATGTCAATTACATAACAAAAGAAAAGCATTTTTTAAATTTTAAAGTTAAAAACGGATGCATATTGTAGTTGTGCTTAAAATGAGACATTGCAAACAATTTTATGATTAAAAATAAACGAAATAAATGATTTGAAATTTAACATTGCTCTTATGGGATAAAAATCTAAGATGGCCGCCACTACAGAAGACCCTTAATTTAAGTAAATTGTTGAATTAATCGTACAAGTGTTTTCTTATTCTCGGTAAACTGGCATTTGGGACACCTGGTATGGAGATTAAATGACTTAGTTTTTCGGGATTTTACAAGTTTCTGAATAAATTTTTGATTTCGTACTTGCGTTTTCCTTTTACACAATTTTAAAACAAAGGCTAAACAATTGGTGTGTAACAACCCCACTAACTGTAGGTCCTACAATCAATCCTGAACAGTGGAAGGCAAACATCTAGCGTGGGAGTAACAAGGACGATGTTGCTGGCACACACAGCTGACTCAACCACTACTACTCCTTTTATATCTTTAATGACAGCTGAACGCTTTGACATTGCCTCATTTCAAACCATTTTATAATATTCTATCTTTTGTAATTGAGTGTTGAAAAAAAAAACTGAATATTCTTTATAAAATTTCAGATCCGCTTGCAAATTATTTTTCATTATTAATTTTTTATTGTGTTCGGAAAAAAATGCAAACTTTGTACTTACAAAATGTCAATTACATAACAAATCAAAAGCATTTAAAAAAATGTAAATTGCAAGACGGATGCGTATTGTGACTGTGCTTAAAATGAGACCTTGCAAACAATTTTATGATAAAAAGTAAACGAAATAAATGGTTTGAAATTTAACATCACTCTTATGGGATAAAAATCCAATATGGCCGCCACTACAGCAGACCCTTAATATGGTGCGCTCGTAATGTGCGAGGCTATCAACCAAATGTGAAATTATAAGGTCCGAGTAGATTCATTGTTATTTCGTGACAATTATTAGATCACGCTAACGTGAGCTAAGGGAGTGTCCGATATTGGCTTTATATGTTTTAGAGATTCAACGAGCTATTTGGGAAATCGGTCCACTCACGAAGGCGCTGAATAGCTGCCTACGTATAGGAAATATATCAGTAGAGTTTGTTTCCACCTCAGCCACCAGTCACATTCACTTCGCTCGCAGTGGACAAATTCGCTTCGCGAAGTAAATAATGCCCGTTGATCGATTTTGAGGGAAACCGGACAGGCTGTAAGTTCGTGTAAAAAACAAAATGTGCAGAATAATCTCCCGTATGTATTACTTTCTCACTATAATATAGTATAGAGAAAGTATACTGTTCGCAAAAAAAATGGATGTTGAGATTTTTGTGGAAATATCCGTTTGGGACCCCCTGAGTCCAAATAAGTGGTTTTTACAAAATATCTGTCTGTACGTATACAAAGCAAGAGCGAAAACTGTTCGATCGATGTCGAACAAATTTGCACAAACCATGTAAATCAGGAATATATATATGCACGAAAAAACGTTTTGAAAAATTTTGAAAAACTAAACCCTTTTCGGCCAAAAACCCCTTAAAAAATCAGTTATTATTTTGTCATAAAAAAACGGCTCTAAAGATGTTGATACAATTTGGTTTATATGTAGCCCTACCATATGCAACAAAACTGCATCTTTCTAAAAATTCGCATTTAGATAATAACGATAACCGATTTTTGGTGGTTTTTTGGCCAAAAAGGGGGTTGTTTTTCAAAAAATTTCAATATCTTTTTTCGTGCATCCATACAGACCTAATTGAATTGTTTGGTGCAAATTTGTTCGAAATCGATCGAATAGTTTTCTCTCTAGCTTAGTATAAATAATATTTATTAGTTACTCCTCTACTTTAACACGTTCACTGCTAA
The DNA here is from genome assembly GCA_018207615.1 of Philaenus spumarius. Taxonomy (NCBI): domain Eukaryota; kingdom Metazoa; phylum Arthropoda; class Insecta; order Hemiptera; family Aphrophoridae; genus Philaenus; species Philaenus spumarius. The sequence goes on from JAGFPH010008336.1 coordinate 54,793, forward strand.
GGACGCAAATGTGAGCTTGACACAGAACACTATGAGAAGCGGCCGACACACAGTGCATTGCACGCACCAACCACCGTATTGGGGACATTTTCAATACACAGGGCATTGCGTGATTCGCATGCCAATCCCAGTATTGGGAATGTTTTCAATACACAGTGCATTGCGTGCTTCGCACGCCAATTTTGCGCATATGCGTCCGCTTTGAAATATAAATAAATTAATGAAAGGGCAGCTCCTAGCATAGGAAATACGAAATTTGCGTAGCAGTGAATACAGATATGAAGTCACACTAAATCTATTTAATAATTTAAATATGTTTGTGAGAAAGTATGTGCCAGTTCCTGGTACCGTTTGTTTTGAGTTAAAAACGTTTTATTGTAGTACGAAAAATCTCAAAAAAGAGGTGTTACTTCCGGTCAAAAAGTGCTCCGGTTGTTGGATTTTTTGGCTAATGAACTCGTCCGAGCGACGTAGAATACCAACGTGTGTAAGAAATTGGACGTAAAGTGCGGCTGTTAGTGTGCGAACATATAAAGTTTTTAATTACACCCTAAAAAGTGTTCCGAGGACCATGATAGGTGCTCAATTACCACTCCCGACCTTAGTTCTCGCCCTACTAGCCACTGCAATACTTCATTTTTAGAGAAGAAATTCGCTAAAAACGTAATTTTCAAACAAGACATTGATTTGACATTGTCTTAAAACAAAACAATAACTAATTTTATTGAATAAAGGAACTTTTCAGAAAGTTTGATTCTATAATGACAAATCAAAGACAAAAATAAAAAAAAACCATCAAAATGCAAATTTCTTATACTATGAAGAAAAAATTGTTTTCTGTGTCAAAATACCTCTTAGCACGATAAAACCGTTTTCATGCATAAATATTATTCCGTACCATTTTTTAGCCAGCTTATGCCGTAAAAGGCGCCCAACCTGTAGATTTCAATAAATAAGTTAAACTTGGCCCATTTTGAAAAAATCTCGCGAAAACAGCAAACTTTAACAATGCATAACACAGTCAAAGTTTAAAAGCTAAGGATAGGTAGTTTTTCAGTTAAATCAATCGCACATAAACACTATTTCCCCTTTTATGTCGAATCATCAATCAACCATTGAAAATGTTAGAGTATTTTTTTTTAGAGAAGATCTTTTAAGAAGATCTTTTTTTTAAAAGGATCTTCTTTTAAAAAGAAGATAAATACATTATTTCGTTATTAGTTTCAACTGTTGATTAAGTATTAAGATAATAAAAAAGAATGTGAACTTTTTTACATGTTCAGTGCTAAGGACGCACATGCTAGCTTGCCACTGAACACTATGAGAAGCCGCCGCACAGTGTATTGCGCGCCATCCCCATATTGAGAGTATTTTCAATACACAATGCATTGCGTGCTTCGCACGCCAACCCCCGTATTGAGAGTGTTTTCAATACACAATGCATTGCGTGCTTCGCACGCCAACCCCCGTATTGTGCGTGTTTTCAATACACAATGCATTGCGTGCTTCGCACGCCAACCCCCGTATTGAGAGTGTTTTCAAAACACAATGCATTGCGTGCTTCGCACACCAACCCCCGTATTGAGAGTGTTTTCAAAACACAATGCATTGCGTGCTTCGCACGCCAACCCCCGTATTGAGAGTGTTTTCAAAACACAATGCATTGCGTGCTTCGCGCACCAACCCCCGTATTGAGAGTGTTTTCAATACACAATGCATTGCGTGCTTCACACGCCAACCCCCGTATTATGAGTGTTTTCAATACACAATGCATTGCGTGCTTCGCACGCCAACCCC
>JAGFPH010008337.1:6799-27236 GCA_018207615.1 Philaenus spumarius
GGCAAAATTAGAATATTGTTGACGGTAAGTCATATAACTAATAAATAAATGTTTACCTTCTAGCACTACAAAACAAATAAATGTCTTCTGTATTCAAATGTAATTACTCTTTATAAACTAGATTTGTATTGTCACTCTTAGAATGAACCTTTTAAAAAATATTTTCAACTATGAAAATAAAATGCAAATACAAATATAAACTGGAACAACTGGCAAACCCAATTAAAAAAGATTACTTCCTATTTTAAAAGCTGGCATTTCACAATGTAAATGACCATAACTTACATATAAACTTGTAGGGAAAATTAGATTAGGCTATACCCATTTTAGAGTTTACTACTGGGACAGATGAGCAAAAAATCGAACTGAAAGACTTGATGAAGGTCGGGGTTGAGCATGTATGAATTGATTTCCGGTCTGACATACTGATAAGACAACAACAGAATGGCGCGGAAAAACTTTCTTCCTATACGTTTACAGAACTTGTAACTGTGTATGTAACATAACAACAGCGATTGCTCGCAGTACATGTACAATGTTAGTTATAAATTTGCATATAATTGGAAAAATAATGCAACAATTATGTTTAGTATAATTTATTTAGCATAAGTGATAATTATTTGTAAATAAAATTAAGGAACATAAAAAAGTTAATAGTGCATGTACACTACGCATTTGCTCGGATCCTACGCTGTACAAGTATTGGTGTGTGTGTGTGTGTGTGTGTGTGTGTAGCTTTGTTTGTGTGAAACGTTAAGGCGATAGCCCATAGGGGATTAAACTAACAATAAAGTGCACGGAAAGTAAATTTAACTAACTTTAGTAGCGTAAAATAAGATCAAGATCCACTCCTGTGGTCCTTAAATAAACTGCCACTATGATAAATATGGAAAATAAATTTGAAACTCCTCACCTTACTTCGTTAGGCCTGTAAACTATTTGTCTGAGATAAATAAAGGTTAAAAAAAATTTCCCGAAAATGCATAGCAAACATATAGTTTATTATTATATTTTTTTTTTTTTTGAGTTTCATGATTTTTGGTATCCAAGTCACTTCATAAAATAAAATAAATACAGGAAATAACCTGTATATTACCTGCTTGTTAGTTCCTCGTGTGACTTCTTTGATTCGTTTTACTACGACGCGTTTCGAGACCGTAGTCTCAATATCAAGTAAATAATATATCACTCCCCCCCCCATGTCTAAAAAAATGTCTGTCTACAACAGCTTCATCCACCGTCTTCTCCCTATACCACTAAATAAACAGGACTTCCATGATGAACCATAAAGCATATAGCACAGCGAAACGGCTATCAAAGTTCAATGATCGACAAATTATTACGTAAACACATGAAAAGGACATCCATGCCACGTAAAAACAAGGAAATTAATAAATTTGTCTCGATCGAATATTCTAACATTGTCCCTATGATGCTAAAAAATACATTTAATAAACACAAAGTTAACATCACGTATCGAACAAATAACAATGTTCAAAAAATATTGCGTCATAAACGGTCGACACCAACAGAAAGGAAGTCAGGTATATACAGAATAAACTGTAACGATTGTGACCGCTTTTATATTGGACAGCCAGGCAGAGCGCTTAAAGAACGCTTTAAAGAACACCTGCCGCACAATAACATGCGTAAAATGAAGTAAAATTACGCTCAACATTTAATAGACTATAACCACAGTCACATGAATTTCGACGATAACTTGACACCTCATCATTATTGCGTAAAGGGGAGATCAATGAACGCCATAGAAGAATTAGAAATTTATAAAGTATTCAGACATAACCCATATAAGTTACTGAATGATCAGCTATCTTTTCAATCAAACGACCTATACGATACAGCCCTCGGTTATCAAGATAGGTATGGTCAATGACCACCTTACATATAGACTGCTTAGTTTAGTGTATCGTAGACGACGAGATGGAGTACACCAACCGACTTTATCCGTGTCGCACAAAAAATTATTATGTGTTGTGTATTTTTGTTTTTATTGTGTTTGTGTTTTAGTGTGTATATGACGACCTGAATAATATAATAATAACCTGAAAGTAATATATTATTTACTTGATAATGAGACTATGGTCTCGAAACGCGTCGTAGTAAAACGAATCAAAGAAGTCACACGACGGACTAAAAAGCAGGTAATATACTGATAGTTATTTCCTGTATTTATTTCATATAGTTTATGTTTATACAGCTACACAGACCCGCGGAGAAAAAGAAGAGCGATGATTCGAAAGAAAGAAACAGAAACCATCGTTTAGTCAATAAAAATCCAATATAAAAACCACCTTAGAGGCAGAGTTTTTCAAAATAAGGAAATAATCAGGAGTTCCTGCAAACGAGAGACAGAGCTTCGAGCCACATCCGTTAAAACAGGATGCAGTGTCTCATTGCAGCGTTGCCAGACCTCGGCCGCCAGATTTGCGCCAAATATTGATAAAATGAATATCCACTTGTGAACCGTAGCGATGCTAGCACTCCAAGACGTAACTTTTTGGAACTAAAAATATACACTAGGGTCCCATTTGACTGCCAATACAAATCAATTTTATTCGTCATTAATCATCATTATAAGACAGAATAACAGGGTCTGCAATTTGGCGGCCGTATACGGCTTCCATTTAGAACCAGCCGCCAAATCGAATGCAAATCGTGCCATATAAGGCAGCCAAATGGTACCTAATCTTTATATATATATGTATACATATATATGTTTTTATATATATATATTAATGCGAAATAAACGTGTCTAACTCGCAATAATCATTGACAAACGACTACAAAAGACAAGTTAAAAAAAAAAAAATAATAAGTACAGCTATTACAATTTAACTCTTTACGGATTTTTATATGCATACTAAATCAATTGAATTATAACAGTTTTATAACCTGATTAGGTTCACATAATTCAATAACTTAACTTAAATAACTTTATTTTATTCCTTCCCTGTGCCAGTATTGATGATTTAAAAAAAACTGTATAACCTAGTTTTTGCTTTAAATATATTAAACAAATAAATTATGTTTAACTTGATACAACGATGGGATTTGAGAAATTATAGATTTGTTAATGTTATCCAAATATATCATGTTTTGATGTTAGTTGTTTGATTATAAATAAAACTTATTCCTATTTACATTGTACCAAGGCTTTGTCCTTTACACCAATACTTTACAACAATTTAATTGACTTTATACATTTTTTATAATAAAAATGTTGGGTTGAACATAACCACAAAACTAAGGTAGTAAATATCCAAATTTAATTTTAATGGCTTAATATAGTGAATACAACACAATAAATCTATACAGGATGTACAAAAAGTCCAGCACTGGTTTAATATTTGGTATACAAAGAAAATTTGAAGGTAGATGTGTTTGAGGAATCTACTCTTGTAAAAATACTATTTTATTAAGATTTAAACAAAATTATTATTTGCCATCTTGGATTAGCCATTTTGAATTTAACTTCATTTCGATGTAGAATTTCAAGAGAAAATGAACGGTGAAATTTTCACAGCCATATCTTTAAACGATTAAAAATGGCAGCCAAAAAACAACGAATCGTGTTTTACGATTTTGCCCCATTTTGCTGTACTATTTTTTTATTAATACTAATTATTATTATTTTTGGATTCAGAATTAAATAAGCTTTTAAACGATATGCCACACAACGATATTTGGTTGAACCACTCGAAATCAAATTTGAAAAATCAAAATGGCTGAACTCAAAAATTTTCAATATTCCCAAATATCGTTGTGTTGCATATCGCTTGAAAGCTTATTTAATTCTAAATCCAAACAGAATAATAATTAGGTAAACAAAAATAGTACTGCAAAATGGGGCACATCGGAAAATAAGATTTCGTTGTTTTTTTTTTGCCGACATTTTTAATCGGTTAAAGATATGGATGTGAAAACTTCACCGTTGGTTTTCTCTTGAAATGCTACATCGAAATGATGCATCACATGACCACCTTCCCATTTAAAAAAACAAAGTTACATTCAAAATGGCGGATTCAATATTTGGGAATATTGAACAATTTTGAGTCTGTGCTCATAGTGAGCATGTTTCCTGAGTTCAAAATTGGTTTTGTGCTAAAGAGTATGGGCAGACCTCTGTTTAGAAGACCACGTATATAAAACGTTGTGTGGAATCTACGAGAAATTCGAGCACTGACAATATGTTAGATAGAATTTTAAAGGTAATATTCAACGGTGCTTAATTTAATAGTTTAGGCTCGTAGTGGTTGTTGCTTCTATTTTCCATATAAAAACTTCATTAAATGTTGGTTTATTTGTCTATACTAAAATAATCTCTTTTCATAACAAAATTAGGTAAATCTAATCTGTGATAAACCTCACAAAATCAACTACAAAAGCAATAATTTTTTGAAGGAGGACTATAATTAAATCTAATATTACAAGTATTCTTTTATGTTGCAAAGCTATTGCAATACAGTATAATTACTTTGTACGACATAATACATTGTGATTAATATAGTTTAGTGCGTAAATGGGTGGGGATAATATTTTAGCTTAGCTATCAAAGCTTTAATCTAAGACGATACCTAAATCACAGAAACTGTTCTTGCAACGCAAAATAGAACTTCAACACAGAATTTCACAACTCATACTTGTTAACTCAAACGTGTTTCAACGACAATGTCACCATCTTCAGTGATGCACGAGCTACAATAGTTAAACTATAACCTTATTTATTTATTGATATCCAATATTGGGGTTAAGAGGGGAGTAGGAATATATTCTCATATTAGGGACAGTATTATTTCAAAGTTTTCTCAAACGATGATGACGTAATTAGCAGTGATAGATATAAAGGAATGCCTAGTAGTAAAAGTCCTAAGAAACTGATTTGTAGGTATACATCTTATAATACCATTAAGTAAAATTATTAATATTTAAAATATTTATAAATGTATCACAAATATTAGCTATTTAGTCATACGAAAAATAATAATACAACAAGGTCATGTAATATAAATTGTGTTTTAAAATCGTACTTTAGAATCCTGATGTCTATATAACTTTATATAACTTAGTGAAAGCAGACAGTTCTGTGGTCTGATTGATAGACGGAGAAAACGGTTCAAAGGTGCAGAAAGCCTTTTAAAAAAATGTTAAGAAGAATTTGGTTTCCTTCCACCTGAAATGAAAGAAATCTTTTACTTTCTTCAGAGTGTGCATACTATTAAATACTTTGCATGCACTTGCCAATCATATGGTCTGTCCGGAGTATTGTTTGCAGTGAGGCACAGATTTTTTACTTTAGAACAATACACTAAATCATTGCCGTTTATTATAAGTTTTGGCCCACTACTTAAATACATTTTATTTGCTAGTACTTTACAAAAGATACAATATAGATTTACTTTTACTGTGATTCAACGTCAAACCATGCCTAAACACTAAACAGCCCATTCATCTATAGCATTAACATCATCATCTATTTGATCGATAGTCTCAGCCCTCTCGGTGTAATAAAAGTGATTATACACTTGCAACACACTTTCTTCGTGGAACATTCTGTAACTTTTATTATTGGAATAAATAAAACAATAAATCCGAGACACGTTTTTACCTACTTTGCTCAGTAATGACGTAAAGAAACACCATTAATTAATTAAGTAACTTAAATAAAAGCTGATTTACTACTTAACACTAATTGTAAAGTTTTCCCACTTTAACTAATTACAATTACAAATAAACCTGCTAAATACAAACCATTACTTTTGTATGACAATTAAACTTTAATTAAGCAAATAAAACTTAACTTGAACAATTAACATAGATTTAGTTCGCAATTTACTCTAAGTGCTTTAAGTTTATATGAATGTTTTATTTCTAACTGTAAAATTTAATGTAGACATTTTGTAGATTGTAATCTATCTATATAAAAGCGAAATGGCACTCATTCATTCATCAGCAGAACTAAAAATCTACTGAACCAAATGAGTTAAAATTGGGCATGCATGTTCAGTTGGACCTTTAGACGTGCACTAAGAACGGATTTTGAAAACATCCCAAAAATACGCCCAATATTCGCGATTTTTTGCGTTTTCTCAGCTTTTTCGAGAACTAATTGGCAGAAAATGTTGAAATTTGGTACTTAGGTTCGTTTAAGGCCTAAAAGTAGTATGTTAAAAAATGTTTGAGATTCTCCCAAAATTACGCCAGAAATAGGCGTTTTTGAATTTTTCCTTGCGTTTTCAATGCGTTTTTGATCATCCTCAAATTACGCCCGAACGGATTGGAATGAAATTTGGTATGTAGCTTCCTCTAGGGCCTTAGGCGCTCTCTAAGAAAGAGTATGAAAAATTTCGAAATTTTAGGAGGGGTTTGGGGGGATCAAAGTTACTAAAATCATAATTTCAGATCTTTTATTATTATGACAATAGTGCTTTTATTATTTAAGATCTATATATATAAAAGCCAAATACCACTCACTAACTGAACACTTCAAAAGATTACAATTACGTTAAAAAGACTGAAAATACTAACCACCACGGGCAACGCCGTACGTGTCAGCTAGTTAAAAGAATATGCTTGAAACATGCTAAAACGTAGCGTATGATTGAAATATAGTTTTAATTAAGTTATTTATCTTATACTATATGGATATTTGTATGTAACTATCATAACTGTTATTAGTCGATACATTTTTATAACAAAGTACAGTACCTGTTACATATCCGTTAAACGACTTCCTTTGTTCTTCTTTTGACGCCTTTTGGGATGTATAACCCATCATCAGACAAAAATCCTTTGTTGAATTAATACAGGTTGTCAAAACATTAAGGCAAAAGCGGAAACGCAAAACACATAGAATCACAAGCCATATAAAAGACACTGTTAGATAGTGCCAGCACGGGACATTGACTGGCGGACTGATATATACGCATCAAAACCAGTGTTTCCTGTGAGCCTCCTATATTCTAATCGTTGTGTCGTATAGGATGTTCGAGGCGAAATTCAGTTGGTCATTTAATAATTGATGTTCGTTGTTTGTTTTTTTTTGTACTTTAAATTTACTTACAAATTTAAACAAACAAATTTAAAACAAAACTTGATAACCAAAACAACCTTTTTTCGGCAGGTTTCTTCAAAATTTAATTTGAACACTCTTACATTTTAGCATATGTATATTTTGTCGCATCTATGTCATGTTATTTTAAATTAGCCTGTTTAATATTTCAATGGTTTTTTGGTTTTTTGTGTGACTTTTTATTGTTGTTATTAACCTTAGTAAAGGGAGCCTGCCGGGAACATACATAAATATTTTGAATGGTTGTTACTATAAATATTTAGAAACATATTTAAAAAGTAAATATTGTTTATTTGATAATAATCTTAATGCATCATACAAAATTATAAATGTGTATTCTTTTATAATGTTTATTATGAAAAAAAACGAGTAATTGCCTGAATTCCCAAAAACCTGATAAAGATTTCTTATTGTTTTTAAAAGTACTGTAATTGTATTAGTTTTTAAATAAAAGATTTCTTATTTTACCTGACAATATTGTATGCTATATTTTACCAATAGTTGGAAACTCTGGTGATGAAAACTAACATGCTTGCATTGTCAGCTGGTTTGTTGTAGAACAATGTTAGTGGGTCAGCTGTGAGTTACATATCTAGTTTTTGAGGTTATTTGTAGTCACACTGCATAAAACATGAGTAACTTATTAGACCATTCTAGTAAAATTAATAAAATATTTGAAGAAGTGATTGATTTTGAAAATGTTTCCAATTGTGAAGACGTGAGTGAAACTGATAATAATTCTGTACAGTTGCAGAAGAGAACTGAGATGAAAGTGAACCTTAACCTCAGGCATCAATATAGCAACAGTCTCAAAATACAGAAGATAACAATGTTCATTGATTGGAAGTATTTTTTTGTGCACATGGAAAAAGCCACGAACTGCAGTTAAAAACCCGCATCGTTCTACGAGAAGAACAACCCAAAACATTCTTCTTGAAAAGGAATTACTAAAACTGGAAGGTAAGGGAAAGTCTACTAAATAAATGTTTGAGAAGTTTTTTACACCTTATATAAATAACAATTTAATGGCTCATACAAATGAAGAGGCCGAAATCCGTATATTAAAAAGACAATTGGGACAGAGATATTGTGCTATATTGGTTTGCTTATTCAGATGGGCAAAATAAAAACAACAATTCTGGTCTTAACAAATCAACCTCGTGAAGTAGCTTGACCACCCTGCAGAAAAATTTGCAAGAAGTTTTTTATTCTATAACCAGCTTGTTTCCGTAGTATTTTACTCCTGGACTGAATACTACAATAGAAAAATGCTTCCGTTGTTTCAGGGCTGTTGTCCTTTAAAACCGTTTACGAAATATAAGAGTACTTATGTCATGAACATGGAATTATACTGTGCAGCAACAGATGTTGAAAATGGTACCAAAGAAGTTATGTGTTATCTTGTGCAGAAAATAGCCGAATCCGATAGTAATGTCAAGACTGATAAACAATAAATTTAGCATGGCTTCAAACTGACTTTGGTACATTGAAGGGAATCATACACGATATTCCACCTGTTCTGAAAGACATATTATATGGCAGACAATTGCCTTAATGAATTCACGTTGAAGATAATTAACTAAAAGTAGTAGGTCTATCTATACAGAATTCTCAAGACACTACTTACAGAGGGTGTGCACTCAGCGTTATGACGTGCCTGCTATTGGCATTGTAAAAACGCTTCTTTATCTTTAGCGGTACTTACAGTTTGAAGGGCAACGTCAAATAAATTCAGATAATGTGTGATATATATAAATCTTTTGATTATCTTTACTATGACGGTAGTTTTAAGTTTGTTAAATTTAAAACAATCACTGTACCATAGATTGTGTTTCGAGTCAGATACGCACTTTGTACTTTTCTAATTAATTATAATAAAACGTATACAAGTATTCAAGACAAATTAGAATGATAAGTTGAGAGAACTGAAGGTCTAAGCAAATTAGTTTACCCGTCTTTAACGTAAAGTTGCCTTTAATTAAAACCGTCTTGTTAACTATCCATTGTTTATTTAACTCATTGTTAACTGAGTTCACATTGTCTTGAGCTTCTTTTGTTTAAGATATTTTTGTAACTTTCCTATCCCAACATTACACAGTTTATAACTAATAAATACATTATTATTTCTGTTATGCCTCGAAAGGAAATTTGTGCAAACCTAGACTTTAAGATTAAGTTCTTGTGATATTTAAGGAAGTAACTAAAAAACTTTTATTTTCTAAAATACTTTTTTGCAATAATTTAGGTTTAAAAGGAAGCAAGTGTTTTATTTTTTTATATTAATAAACCAAAATTTTAAGGATAATATTTATTTTTAGTTTTGATGGTTGAAATCCTAGGACTTCCTGCTCTAAGATGTTTTTATTTATTTTAATCAAAGTTGTAAACTTAAATTAAAATTTAATCCAATATAGGTTTTGTTTATAATTGAGAATATTGTTTAATAAATGTGCATTATTACTGAAAAATGTCACAGGTCCGTAAAGTGTGAGTACCTTTATGTCAGTAGGACCTTTATTCCTACTATTATCAAGTCTTTTATAATTTCAACACAATAAATCTCCTAGAAGTTGTAAACATAACTCACAGTATAACAAAATTTTTGTTTATCTGTTTATAATTAATTGTTAATAATTGTTAATTAAAAATGTTCATTGTTAATCCTACTATATACGTGTCCCTTAAAATATTAACACAAAAACTTACCTAAAAGTAATAATCATAACTTTAAATTATTCAGAAAGTTGTTCTATATTTGTTAAAGTAATAAAGAAGGTTGTCAGAATCAGGTGTTGTAGATGTGAATGGTGATTTGTTAAGGTGTGTTGTTTTGTAAGCTTGTTAAACTAGCATATAACTGAAATGATAACTACTTTTGCTCCCATTTTATTTAATTGTAAAAATGTCGATTAAATAATTTTCAGAATTTTTATTGCGCAATAATTCGAAGCAAGAATTTTAGCTCTAGTTTGTGTCATTTAGTTCGTCTTTTAAAAACACTCACAGCGATGTGCCACATATCCAACCAGTACATTTAACATACCATGCAGATATAATTTACATAAACATTAATTTTAAAATAATAAAAAAATTACGAAATTAGTTTCCCAGTTACTTTTTTTTAAATTCAGAATTTGTAATTTTTACTGTTCCACTAAATGGTCTCGCTTTTAAAGGTTTAGAGTATCCATTTTGATGGAAGTTGTAAACATAACCTTAAAGTAAAATCTAGACAAGGTTTAGTGTTAAGTAGTTTAAGCTAATCATATGTTATAAAAATGTACATTATTGCTCCAACTACATTTGTATTGAATATAATATCAACACAAAACTTAACCTAGAAGTTGAAAACTTAACCATAATGTGAGATATAGGTTAGATTTTGTTTTGAATTTTTGAAGCCAATCAGCTATTATACATGTAAATTACTAACACTACTATATCAGTATCTGTTATAATGTCAACAAAAAACCTAACATAGAAGTTGAAAACAAATCCTTAAACTGTTGTTTAGTTTTTGTTAAAGTATTAAAGCTGATGGGCCTGGTCAGCTGTTAACTTTGAAACGAGTTTTATTGATATGAACGGTTTCATTGCGTGCTTAACAAATACGACTTTTAAATGGTTGGTTGTTCAATCCCTCATATTGTTCAAATGGGGGGAAGTCGTTTAAATCATCTTAAATTTGTTACAAACTACTGAATAAGATAAAACATATTTTTAAAAGTCTCTAAATATAGTAATTATATCCCAATCCAATTGTGTTCAGTAGTTTTTTTATAGAAAAAACTTAAACAAATTCACATATACAGTGTAATTGAAGGGGGGAAAGTAAGAGGGGGAGGGGTTGAGACTTTTTAGAAAATATTCCTTATATAACCATCTAACTTGAATGAAAAAATCAGCTTTTCACTAATTAGTTCCGACTCAAACCTTTTATTGACTGGGCTACTGGTATTCAATAGCTCCTCTCCACTAGCTCCAATCGTCGGTAGACGGAGACTCCCCCTCAGATGGGCGTTCCCGGGACACTGCAGTACCAAATGTTCACAGGTCTGTGGTTCTCCGCAATCACAGAAAGGGTCTTCCACCAAATTAAATCCAAAATATTTTCTCTTGAAAACCTCGTGACCCGTAAAAAAGTGCGAAGTTATTGTCCCGGGCTTATCCACGAGTACGAGAGCCTCCAGTAGGTGATTCTTCCCTTTCCCGACGACTCCCATCTACGCTGCCATTCTCTGACTGATTCTTGCCTAATCTCCTTTGTGGCCCGTACGTAAACCTCAATATCCTCATCACGCGCTAAGTTCTTTCGCGCCTCATATAATCTTCCTCGTTGCTCCAAAAGAATATCTACAGGCAGAACGCCCGCCAACACTGGTATAGCATCTGCTGACACAGTTTGATATGCCCTGGTGATGCAGATAAGCGCTTGTCTCTGGCCACTTGTGAGGTTCCTCTTCACAATCGCACTTCTGGCTTTCTTATGCCAGGCGCACTAAATTAGAACAACTAACACAAACTCTTACAGACGTACAATATACAATTCCAGACGCTAAGACAACGGCAAGACGTAATGTCTAACGTGCCTAGAGTGCCTAAGAAATCTACATATTTCACGGAAAGACCCGAATAGCCAATGCAACAAATCAGGTTTACCTTATATCAAACGAAAATACAAAACTTTCACTTTAAATCGATTTAAAGATCATTATACAAATATATCGATAAAAATGTGCTTTTTCATTTGTCGAAAACTGTCCAATTGCAACAGTTTACAAAAAAGTCATTTTTTAATCTAAGAAACTATAAGAGCAAAGAATGTTGTAAGACAGTGGTAGAAAGTTCAAATCTTGACGAATGCAAAGGTCTCCTTAAATTCTTTTCAAAAGAAGTATGTCAAACGATTGTGAGCCTTAAAAATGTACGAGTTTGAGAGTCATATCTTTGTGCTTTCTCGCTTGGTATCAGCTGTTTAGAAAACTACAACTTTGAAACGATGATTACTTAATATGTATATATATGTTTTAGAAACAAAAATTTAAATACAAAAGTTAAAGTATAAAACATTTTATTTCAAATTATTTTTGTTATTCGATGATTTTTAGTGGGTGAAATATTGTCTAATTTTCTAGTCGCATGAACTTGCAGAGTTAACAAAGGACAGAAGACTATATATACATATAATATGGGGGAGGGGGTTTGTAATTTAGTATACTTTATAGCTTAGTATCTTTAAACGTTCCTGGGTATTTCACTGTTTTAGTCACACGAGTGGTAATAGAAGGATTCCTTTTTAAGGTAAGGAGCAAACGCGATTTTAAATACTTCTAAACCTCCTAAGTGGACTTGTGTGATGTAGCCTGTACAATACTGATTGTAAATAACCATTTAATACTCATTAGTAAGGAATGGATTATCATAAATAATAATTCTTTATTATCTAATAAAGGACTGAATTAATATTATCTTGTGTAAGCCTTTGTGCTTAAACCCCACAAGGGCTTTAAACAATTTACGTCTCCCACCGTACAGCTAGGGTTGGCATTATCAAAACACAATGCGGTTTATTGGATCCCTTCTCATATTATGGAGTTTGCATTGAAGGTTTTTTTAGTTGATATGAACATCTATTTGGAAGAATATTGTTTATTTATTTATTAATATTAAATACAGATGATTAAAATTATATGCATTGAATTTGTTATACAAAAAAATATTAGTAGTTAAAAAATATTTTGGTCTTAGCCTAATGTTATATACAAGTACCAAGACGGATAAAATAAAAAATAACACGTAATTAAGAAAAGAAACTTTTTTCTCTTTCGTATATTTTAGCAGAACAAATATTGAAAAGGTTTAAGAAAATTCGTCGTTTGAGAGCCTTGGCTTACCCTGACGAAACCGTCAAAGATTAACAAATTTTTAAGCGAAGATATATATAGTTAGCAGTAGACATATAAATAAAAAAGAGCTTATATTATAGTGTGTTTATATCATGATATTCTTACAATAACTATTTGTATCTTATCGCGGGAACATCAGTAGAGAGTTGCATCCTATCGATTTTTGAATTTTAAAATCACATCAAAGGATTTCCAGCTTCTTTAAATTATGCAAAATTTTTAGATGGCTTTCAAATTATTACACTCAGTTCCCGATACCAATATATCTACTGGGCAGTTGGCAGGAAACTGAAACATATCTCAGAAAACAAGTTGTTTTCAGTTCCAGCTCCGATCACTGATCACAAATAACAGTTCACAACTATTCACCGGTTACTTCGAGAATGAGGTAAAAGTTTTACTCGTGAAATGAATTATCTGTAATAAAGTAACAGTTATGTGATTTAGTTCCAGTCTTTAGTATATAGAATTCAGGTTACTTAAAACATGTTACTTCTGGAATGTACAAGTGAGATAAATATGCTTTATTACCACCTTAATACTTCTTTGAATAATGATTGGGACACATTATTCACTTCCAAACTCAGAAATCAACAGCAAAAAACTATTTGAACAAAAGCTTCGATTCTGTTTTCAGTAAGAAAACATTTTTCTTCTGAGTATTTCCTTGCAAAGTAAGAAAAAGGTAATTATAATGCATTAAATAGTTTAGACAAAGTTGACCGTATCTTGACGTTGCATATCACAAAAACTTAAAAAAATCTTTATTTAACATATTTTTAGCATAACATAATATAACTGAATTCTTTGATCCAGACATTTAATATAATGCACTATTTTAGCTTGGTGGTAAAGATTAGTAGCCTTTATACGATAAAATTATAATGTATGTTTGTAGAGGTCGTAAAAAGATTTGGTGGCTAAGTACTCAATGGTCCCTCTGTTATGTTTATACAAAATGTTTTTAGTTTTGATGTACTGACTACTGTTTTGTACTTTTGGTACAATTTATTAAAATGATTTGTATATTTTAGTGAGTTATTCTTTAAGAGGCTTGTAACATTTGTATGCTGACACTATCTAGCAAAAATAAAAAAAAAATTTGATTCAATTAATTATTTAACAACTGAAAGATTTGGAACAGATAGGGATGTATGCCTACCACCCTACAATACAATTTACTACAATACCGTCATGATTAATACAAACAAACATTATTAAATCGAATAACGTTTGTCTCTTCTCTGGTTCCAATTTTTGTTTCAGACGAGAGTAGTTAATTTTACCTATTATTATAAAGGGTTGCCAACATCATTTATAACTTTACCCTTATTCATCTCTAACAAACAGTATCAGCAAATCTGTCCTCTTTAATCAAGTGCTTTGACACTTTGAACTCTCATTCTGTACACTTCAAACCATGTTTCAATTATAATAGGGAAGATATAATTTCAGGGTACATATGAAAACAAAAAGATCGAGTTCTCAGTTACTTGTAAAAATATCCTGATTCAGCTGATTTTACTAAAAATAGCTCAGAAAGCCAATTCCAGCTAGTTAATCTCTATGTAATGTAACGTTTCCTTCAGTGTAGGTGAAAAGTGTTACACTTCAGATATACTACATTCCCATTATAACGCAAAATGAAAATGCACGTGTTTTGGTTTGGTAATTACTAGTAGTTCTGTGAACAGTAGACCTCGCTCGTTGAAATAACAAATTTGGTTTTGATCTTAGGTTAAAAATAGTGTGCCAGTAAGAAAGTAAGCAGAAGGTTTAGCCAGTGAAACATTATTTTTCAATTCCCGCGATTCCGGGGTTTCTAGTTCTCGTTTTTTTCTTTTCTTGAGCTTTAACTGCTAAAGATTTTCATTTAGGGGGCATTGTGTGTTATGTAGGTTAATAATGCATAAGGTAGCTAAACATATCGCGTTATTGAGAGAAAACATAGAATTAAATATTTACATAGGCTACTTAAATAACTAAAACTTAACAATGTAATTACAGTTCCATATCATATTCCAATATTAGAAATAATGAAAACAAACAATGTTAAAGCGTCGTGATAGAGATCTCAACCCATGTACCAACACTTCTACGCTGTCCAACGGTCATTTTTTGTATGACCTTTATCTCCGCGAGGTTTCATTTGTTTCATCTCATTTTGTACTTCAAGTAAAGCTAAGTCAAATACTTTTATAAAATAATAATTTACAAGTATACAGTTCAAGTCTTTGATTTATCCTCTACACTTTCTTATAATATTATGTAATTTTGTTCAATGGATATATTCCTAAATTACTATTCAAAACAGGCCTAGTTTTGTTAGCAGTCTTATAGTAACAACCTAAAAACTGGTGTTTTCAAAATAAGAAATTAGAAATTGGTTAATATTTTTATCCAGTTCTATTTAAAACTACATTTTTATCGAAAAAAGACGGAATTGGAGACTTCGAAACAGTCCCCGAAGGCAGCTCAAACTGTATGCCAAGCGCTGTGCTATAAAAATGCTGTGCTAATGCTGTATTACATTAGCGACGAATATTACAAAACGATTTTGGATTGCTTCTTTAAAAGTTTGGTGAGAGATTTGTATTTATATTAAAACCCACTCTTTTACATGTAGATTGTTTTATAGGCGAATTTATAAGCTGGTCTGACTGCTTGAAAACATAAAATAATATAACAGTAATTACAAGATTAATTATAACCTCAAATACATTTTTTAGAAACGTGAGAGGCTTTCATTACGATTTTAGTCCTAGTTCTACTATCTTCTGTCAACTAAAGTTTTGAAACCAGGCGTAAATATAGTAAAAAAATTTGCAGGATTAACATATCCTCAATACTATGTTTCAGAAATGAGCCAGGCCTATATTACAAAATTGACTATTAGAATGTATCCACCTTTGCCAAGTTTACCTTTTTTTTTGACAAAATAAATTGTTAAATCAGGCTCAATTTATTCTAATTCCAACGTGCTAAAACAGTATAAATTAGCTTGTTTTTTTAACAGTAATTAAAAACTATCCAATGAACAGCCGATTTTGGATAATACTCAATCTCAGTTCTATTCTACTCTATTTCCAACGTGCTAAAACAATATAAATTGGCTTGTTTATAAACAGCTGTATTGATAGCTTTATTTACTATTTCGTTGTTATTTTATAGCCAACATGGCAACCCATAAGACCCTATGTTAACATTTTTCAACTTTTAAATTAGATTTTTTCAAAAAATTGCGTTTTTACACGAAATACAACTATAGGGTGTACTTGAAAATCAAAACTACACCTAAATACAACATTTCTTTGAATTCCTTAGAGCCGTTTTCGAGATCCGCGACAGATACAAAGATACAAGAATTTCCCATTTAAAGTAATAGGATAAAGGTATATGATTTACCATATCAGAATCTAAGACTGTAAACATTATAATGTGTTAAATTTATGTCACAAAACAGTTATGATTAAATTTAATAAGAACTAGGTTGGATTGGGGTACATAACCTACAAATTAGAATTAGAAATACTTGTTTCAAACTATTAAATCAACTAATCTATATATATAAAAGCCAAAACCCACTGACTCACTGACTCACTCATCACGATTTTTCAAAAACTACAGAACGGATTGGAATGAAATTTGGTATGAAGCTTCAGCTAGGGCCTTAGGTTCTCACTAAGAAAGGGTTTGAAAAAATTCGAAATTTTAGGGGGGTTTGGGGGATCAAAGTTATTAAAAAACGACTTCTTCAAAACTACCGAATGGATTGGAATGAAATTTGGTATGTAGCTTCCTATAGGGCCATAGGTGCTCACTAAGAAAGGGTTTGAGAAAATTCGAAATTTTAGGAGGGGTTTGGGGGGATCAAAGTTGTTAAAAAACGATTTCTTCAAAACTACCGAATGGATTTGAATGAAATTTTGTATGTAGCTTCCTCTAGGGCCATAGGTGCTCACTTAGAAAGGGTTTGAAAAAATTCGAAATTTTAGGGGGGTTTGGGGGGATCAAAGTTGTTAAATCACGATTTCTTCAAAACTACCGAATGGATTGGAATGAAATTTGGTATGTAGCTTCCTATAGGCCCATAAGAGCTTACTAAGAAAGGGTTTGAAAAAAGTCGAAATTTTAGGGTGGTTTGGAGATTAAAGTTATTAAATCACGATTTCTTTAAAACTACCGAATGGATTGGAATGAAATTTGGTATGTAGCTTCCTCTAGGGCCATAGGTACTCACTAAGAAAGGGTATGAAAAATTTCGAAATTTTAGGAGTGGTTTGGGGGGATCAAATTTACTAAAATCATAATTTCAGATCTTTCATTATTATGACAATAGTGCTTTTATTATTTAAGATCTATATATATAAAAGCCAAATACCACTCTCTGACTGAACACTTAAAAAGAATACAATTAGGTAAAAAGTATGAAAATACCAACCGCCATGGGCAACGCCATACGGGCCAGCTAGTTTAAATGTAAGTATGAATAGCTGATTGTTCTGCCAACACTGAACATCTTCAATCAGCTGGTCTGTGTTTGATATAGAGCAATAATATAAATATAGCATTTATTTAACTATTTATTTAGAAGTATTTCCTTACCAATTTATCGTACTCTTTAGATAAATACATAGTCAGTACGTGTACAGCTTTCAAGTAATTTTACTTACCAAATTATAAATACGTAGATTTATTTGCTGTTGTTGCTACGGAATGTATCTGTAACCTGCAATAAAAGATTAAGAAGAATCTTACTTCAAAATTTCAATTCCTAAAACACTGTTAAGCCAATGTTTCAAGAAAGTCCGAATTAACTTTCAGTAAATATTTTTTTTTATGTTTATACTGTTTTCCAATGTTGTATGATTTACAAATGTATTCAACGTATGAAGATCTAATCTAAACTTGTCATAGGATTAATTTCCGAAGCACGTAAAACAGTGCATCTGTCATAGGATTGGTTCAATAATTGTATCACGTTTGGTTATATTGACTGAGGCTAGAAATAACCTAATCCTATAGCACTGGTAATAAATGACATAGTAGTCTGATTACGTACCATACTCATTATTTGTACAGAGATAAAAATTAATAACTGGAAACCAGTTTTTGTGCAATTACTGAGCTTCACGGGAACTTTTAGCAAGGGATTTCTTTTTATCGTTATTATAGTATGAGGAAAGATCCGTTTAATGAGACTTATGGATGATTTAATCATATATTTTCCACAAAATGTAGCGCTTATGGCTTCGGCGATACCGATTATTGACGTCTTTTCTATTTGAATTGCCAATCATGTGTGTTAGCTATCACAATTTATAAGGAAAGTGCGATTTGACTCGTTAGTCAAGAGTTCCATTCCGACAGTGATTTCCAATAACGATAAATGATAAATTCTTGATTATAGGTGAAAGGAAATGAAGCAATTCTAAACAGTATCACTGTATATAGTGTATATCTACCAATAGCATACAGAAAACATAAACTTTATCAAGTCAAAAATGTATCGATTTCAGCTATTTATTCCTGCTTTTAAACAATATTTATTCCTCTTTTATTTTTAGAACTAGATACAAGTGTAACTTACATGTTACTACGTTAAATACCCAAACAAACTTATATAACTAAAGATTACATAATCATTAAAACTTTGCATATAAATTTACTTAAATTTTAGGTGCAATCGAAATAAATTTACCTTGTTTCTAGTTTTTAAACTTTGGCAGTTGTTACTTTACTTTGTTTTGTCATGTTTTTGTTATATTTTACAGTTTTGGTTTTACTTTTTCATTGGTTTATTTTGTACCCAAATTTATGTCGTTATAACTTAGTGTTAAGTTTAAGAACTTATCTGTGTTTTGTTCTTTTTAACTAATTTCCATAATTATTTCTGTTTTTAATAATTTTACGTGTTAGATCTGATGTGTGTGTTTTTTATTTGTTAAGTTTGTCTAGATTTTAGCTCTCAGTTACTAGAATTAATTTATTTTATGCTGTTGGTTTTATGTTAACCTAAGGAGCTATTGCGCATGCCCATGACCAATACTGTACCATTCAATACTAAGCCAAATCTATTAAGACTTGATTACCTTTCATGTAGGTCCTCCCTTTTGTCTGTCCGGCAAATTACATTTTTTTCCAGAACAAATACATGTATTAAAATATTTAATAATAATAAGATTACCTTGTTAGGTCCGTCACGTGACTTCTAGTCGTGTATTCCTTACGACATGTTTCGGAGCCGAAACTCCATTATCAAGTTAAAATCACTCCGAAGCGATCGTCGCACATTAAAATAAATAAAACATATACACACATACACACTTACATATCACACCAACACATAAATACAATATCGCGCTTGACATAAACTTAGGTGCGCAACCTATCATTGTCGGTTGAATACTGCAGGTATTGCGTTCAGGGATCTTAACGATGTTTATCTCTGTTTGTTTTCTGTAAATATTTGATGGCCGTATCATATAAATGGAGAGAGTGAAATGAAATTTGGTCATTTAAGATATCGTCCGGTTTATTTTTGAATGCTTTATAAATTGCATAATCTTCCTTAGCATTCATTAGTCTACCTTTGCTGCAAATGTGTAGGGTTTCTACCGAAGCGTGGAAGTCACCTGGGCTATGTTTGTTTTCGGCGAGGTGACGAGCGTAATTGGAATTGTTAATGTTGGACTTATTGTTGGGAAGATGTTCCTTGTAACGTTTGATGAACGCTCTCCCTGTCTGACCTGTGTAATGTTTACTACAATCCTGGCAATTGATTTTATAAACTCCGGACATTTTTTCAATTGAGGTGTTAGTTTTACGCCTAAGCAATTTTGATAGTTTATTGGTAGTACGGAAGCATAAAGTGATGTTGTGTTTTTTGAAGATGTTTTTTAGGACGTTAGGTAAAAAGTTCGTATACTCAGACGAGACATATTTATTATCAGTAGTTCTATGGGTTTCTATGTGTTTATTGTTCATTTTATTTTTATGGTTGTTAATCATCTTATCAATTATTGTACTCTTGTACCCATTGGCTACGGCTATATGTTTAATGTTGAGCAATTCTTCTTGGTAATCAACTTTACTCAATGGGACAGTGAGAAGTCTCATTGAATATTAAAATATTGATCAGAGTCTTGGAAAATTTCAACTCAATCGGTTTAACAGTTCTAGAGATATACATTATAAGTAAACAATAATAAAATTCCAAAAGCTGATAACATAATTATTTCCGATATATATTTAAATGAAATTGATTCTTTATTTTGAAATATGTAACCACTTTCTGAACTAACTCCGAGAAAAACAGAAGCACTGTACATTCTTTGACATTTTAGTTTCACCTCCCGTAAGAGATTAAACATTTAAATAAATCCAATTTATTTAGGAATTTAACACTATTAAAGTGTTTCTTCACTCCTCTAAGCACGGG
>JAGFPH010008338.1:24740-44478 GCA_018207615.1 Philaenus spumarius
ATTCGGATCAACAGCTTAACAACACAGTTTTAGATTAAGCCTATACTGAACCAACACACGTTTCTTGAATACATTTTCGTACCGCAGCAACCAACTTAGCAAAATATAATCAGTTAGTTATTCTTAACAAACAACTGCTTTTTTAGATTAGGTTAGAGAAATTAAAAAAAAAATCACGAAAAAGAATTACGTTATTAATTCAGTATCTTATGTTACATATTGTATGCAAATTAGCCGATCCGACTTAAAAGCCTAACAACACAATTTTAGGTTAAGCCTATACTGAAACGCACGTTTACTGAATATGTTTAAGATGTACTACCGTGGTAACCAACCTGCAAATTTAGAATTAATTTTATTCTTAACCGATAGGTTTTTTAGGTTAGGTTAGTGTAATGTAAATTTAAAAAAGTGTATGCACATGAGTATATGTCAGCGTATCTGAACGCAAGGGAAAATTTCAACCAACACTCTATCTGGAAAACATATGTTGGGGTAAAGCACCCATATCACCCCTAATGATATTGTGTGAAGGGGTAATATGAAAATACAATAAAAACGACTGTCATTAGTGCCTGATCTATAGTTTTGCTGACAATCAGGTGTAATAATTAATATAGCCTATTATTACATTATTTTTGCAAAATTATTCTTGCTATTTATACAGGGTGTTGCAGAAAGAAAGGTAGTCATTTTCAGGTGTTCTACTAGTGTGAAAATAAAGAAAGAGTTCAAATACATAGGTACCGGACGTTTAAAAAAATGCAAGAAACAAAAATTTCCTTTTTTAATGACAAACATAAAAGTTTTGTATTATATCTCTAACTTAATGGACAACTACCAAGAAATCGGGTTTCGAGTTATTTTACGTTAGACACTTAAAACGGCCGCCATTTTGAAAATGCATTAAAAAACGTTTTGGTTTTTTGTACATGGGTGAAAGATGTCATACCAAATATGTGTGCAAAACTTACGTTCAGTATATTTCCTACATCCGGAGATATTAAGCATTTTGTAAAAAAATAAACAAAATGGTGGATTGTAACAAAGCATTTCCGAACTTATTTTTATATGAACTTTTTCTTTATTTTCACTAGTAGAACACGTCACGAAAGTTTCTCATTTTATTCCTGAATCATCCTGTGTATAATTGTGATGTAGCATTATTTATAATTTTGTCAGTTTTCATTGTGATTCCTTTAAGTGTTCCGTGGAGAATCGCTGTCAGATATTAGACAATCGAGGAATCTTATAAGGGGTTCCTTTATGGTACGGACACCCTAACTTAAAAATGTGAAATATTTACCAGAAAAACATAACTTTTGAAGTAGCTAGGTGTTAAATTCAGAAGTTGGTACACATCTTTTATGTTACAAAATATCTTAATCAGCATAAATCGGAAACATTCATATCATTTTGACATGCTCGAGGTTTACATTCGGATTTTAGGGTAAATTTGTGTTAAAACTCGGATTCCTTTAAGCACAAGACATTTTTTCCTTCTTGTAAATTTTACGTAAAGTTGGAGTTTTCGGAAATATTTTACAGTATGCTACTATTTGTAACTGAGTCCAATTTTAAAATACAAGCAATAAAACCTTTGTTTTCAGACACTTGTACCACTTACCGACTTATTTAAAAATTCAACGAATATTATTTCCAACTAACCTCGATGTATAAAATATATTTATGTAAAACACAGACAACCGATAACTGTTAAATAAAGGACGCCCTGACGAATTGCGTTTATTTCACAAGGGATTCAATCTGGTGACGTTAGTACACCATAACTACACTCTATAATACAAAACTAACCTATAAACTCACTGTTTATGCCGCCCTCCGGGCCTGGTTTCTGCGCCGACGCAAAGCCGACTACGACGACGAACTGAAGCCACCACATCTTCAACATTTCTGAAACAAGACCCACGGTTAGCTAGCATTGATTAAGAGCCACCGTGGTACAGGAACCACTTTCATGTCGGTTGGATGAATGGACTGGTGTGGAAGGTGGAAGGGGGAACTGGTTAGACTTACAACTAGATGTTTGAAATCGAAATGGACGTTCGGTCGTAGTTCCCACGTCCGCGGTGAGGATGGACGGAAAATGTGGAATTTTTATTTTTAACTCTGGCTTTGTCAGTTGGTTAGCGAATTTCCACAGGAAAGATGAGCTATTGCAGCGAGGCATAAGGTCGGGAGCAGTAAATGAGCACCGATCATGGTGACCAGAACACGTTTCGGGGTGTCATTGAAAATGTTATATATATAGAAATAGAAATATATTTATTTGCAAGAATCTTTTTTTTTTTACAAACAAAATTTACAAACCCTGTACAATAATGTACAATCTTTTTTTTAAACTAAAATATTTTAAATATCCTAAAACATGAACATGAAAAAAGAAACACAATAATTATTACAAAATTTAGGTAAAAAAATACACAAAAAAACTATAAGGATTCATCATTAAATTGATATGGCAAGTACCTCATTAGCCTAAGCTGCGTTGAGGTACTTTCATTATTTTTAAACTAATAAATAAAATAAAATTGCAGAAGACAGGTGCTCATACAAGATTTATAATTACAATAAAATTCACTATAACAAATAAATTAAGTTTTATTCTTTACTTGAAAAAATATTCCTCAACCTGTTCCATATTAAACTAGGGGCTCTGCCCCTGGACGCTTCGCTCGCAGTTCGAAAATTCGCTAAAGAATCTCGTTAATCTCTGGCTCGTTTGTACATAGGTGACCGAGCACAAATCAGCTGTTTTATTTTGCAGCTGACTCATTAAACATTATCTCCATAAGATTAACATGGGAAATTTGAAGGATTGTTTGCCGGAGCTCCTTCTCGGATGAATAGTGGCTAAATGGATGATTGGATCTTGAATCTGACGGAAAATCGCTTCTTTGAAATTTAATTTTCTACAACTTTTGTATTTAACATTTTTTGCTATCTCTTACCGTTTTCTTACTAAATGCGCTCAAACTGGGAAAATGAAGAAATTTTAAAAATTGAAAAAATCTTTCCCGCCCAAAAGGTGCTTCCAAAATAAAAAAAAAGTTAAATTCTGGCAATTTTCCCAAGAGTTTCTCGTCGAGAGCTTTAATTCAAGTATAAGGTTGAGGGGGGTCCGATTACGGGAAGTGCCTAATAATTAATGTCAGTGAATCAGTGAAACCGTCCAGCTTTAAGGACTTTGGGCGGAGCCTCCCTTCTCGGATGAATAGTGGCCAAATGGATGATTGGATCTTAAATCTGATGGAAAAGCGTAGTCTAAAATTAAATTTTCTACAACTTTTGTATTTAACATTTTTTGCTATCTCTTACCGTTTGCTTATAAAACGCGCTTAAAATGAAAAAATGCAAAAATTTTAAAAATCTAAAAAATCCATTTTGTTTTTTTTACACGATCTTAAAAAAAGTACCCAGTTAAAATCCAAGAACGTCGTTGGCCTTTATGCAAAATTGGGAAATTATTACTTAAATATGAATAATATCTAATATCTATATATATATTTAACAAAGTCAGGTTTTTTACACCACTTAGGTCAGGAACGGCTGAACCACTTTTTATAATCTTTGGTTTGTTGTACTTGTCTCCGCCCCAAATAGCAGAATATCTATTAAAATATACGAAAAATACATAAATAAAATTAAAAACACAAAATATTTTAGGTTAGGCCTAGACTGAAGAACTAACATAGCCATGTTATTTGAATTTATTTACATTCATTACCATAACAACCAATAAAATCACAGATATAACAGTTGATTCAAATGTATAATCTATATAATAAAAATGAAATGCTGTTCGTTGGTAAGCGCATAATAATAATAATAATAATAGCTTTATGGCCGTTAAACATAATGCATGCGATAGGCAACAGTCATATTGGATTAGAGGACAATACATCATTTCACACTACAAGTACTTAATTATATATCAATTCAATCACAATCCATGAATTCTTCCACCTAATAGAACACCTTTAGCTTAAGCCATTTTTAATTATATTTTTTTTTCATTTGAGAACGGCTGGACCAATTTGGCTATTTTTTGTTTTAAAATGTTCGTAATAGCCTGAATTAGGGTTTTATGGAAAGAAAGATTCGAAAAGTTTCACGGAATATTTTCAAATTTGAAAAAAACTGAACATCCTGTTTTCGATTTGATTTTTTTGTGAACTCAAGATCATAACTCACAAAAACAGCTGTTCGGATAAAAAGCTTAGCAACACATGTTTCTTTACATTCGTTACCATAGCAACTTTACTTAGCAAATTTATAATCAGTTTATTATTCTTCAAAACCAACATCTTTTTTTAGGTTAGATTGAAATCTAAAAACAAACACAAACAAAAATCAACGAAAAATGCTTACTGTATTATAATTAAATTCAAACATCGGTTGTTACATTTCTACATACTAAGCGATATGCTGTTTAAAATATTGTTTATATAAAATAATATATATTCTATGAATTGTTTAGTACTTTTCAAATCATATTTTCAGTTACAAAAAAAAAAATAATAAAAAAATTATTTAACACCATGCGTGACCATAAACATAGGGCCTACATGAGTTTAAACATAATTATATTGTAAACTAAACAGACAATCTGAATGAAACTGAAAGCCAATAAAATATCACATTTTTGTCTTCATTTTGATAAGTAATTGTATATTTAAATACCAAACTGTATCTTACACTAATTAGGCCTATACATTTAAAATTACAAACTCTATTTGAACCACTGTGTTACATCCTGAATTAACATGGATGTTACAAAGTGATTCAACATACCTTTTACATTCAACAAACCAACATTACATTAGTTTAAAAATAATTATATTGAAAACCAAACAGACAATCTGAATGAAACTAAATGTAATATTTTTATCTTTATTTTGAAATATACCTAATTGTATATTTAAGTAATAAACATACTAATCTACTTCAGTTATAAAAATTCATTGTAACGGTATTTGTCCGCGATTAACTCCGAAACTGCCCAACCGATATTGATGATTTTTTTTCAAAATATGTGATTTATTCCAATTTAAATTATAGGATGGTTCTTATCCCGATCTAAAGGGTTGAAATGGGTTTGCTATCCCTACAAAATAAATACAAATTAAACTAACTTCATACAAGCTATAAACCTAAAATTATATAGTAGTATTTTTAAGAGATTACAAAACTGTTTGAAATTTGATTACTTAAGTCAAAGGGATGAAATGGGATGACTACCCTTAAAATTTAATCAAGCAGTAGCGAAGCACTGCGGGTCCACTAGATATAAATAAATATTATATTGATTATTTAAATATTAATGGTGGAAATTATACAACGCATGCCGCAATTCAAATTATTGTGGATGGTGTCGTGTATAATTCGACCTCTGTTTTACATTAGTGGTATAGGTCAAACCTCAGTGGTGATTTCCGTGAAAATATCAGAGTATACAATAATCTCTTTGCATTGGCATCTCCATGGGTTACCACCGGGGTTGGTGAGCGAAGCGAGAAGGGTCGGAGCTCCTAGCTGGCAATAAATAATCATAGAGCGAGGCATTTTAAGTTTGTCAATATTTATTGACTCTATTGAACATTTTTATTGATCGTGTGAGAACGGATTTATACTCTTGCCGTGGTTTATGCAGAAGGATATTTTACTTTCTCACTATACTATAGTATAGAGAAAGTATAGTGATAGCGAAAAAAATCGATGTTGAGATTTTAGTGGAAATATCCGTTTTGGGACCCCCTGAGTCCAAATAAACGGTACCAGATAACTGCCACATACTTTCTCCCAGTTGAAACTTTATACCTTCCTTGTAGCATAGGAGATGGTTATTAAGAATTGCTAAAGTAGGACATACCACGGAAAATATTGCATGTAACACACATCCATATTATATTATTATTATTATTATTAAAACTATTTAATCGATTTCGAACAAATTTGCACCAAACATGTCAATTAAGCCTATATAGATGCGCGAAAAAAAGGTTTTGAAACATTTTGAAAAACAACCCCCTTTTTGGCCAAAAACCGCCAAAAATCAGTTATTATTATTATTACCTAAACGAGAATTTTTAGGAAGATGAGGTTTTTTGCATATGGTAGGGTACATTAAGGGCTACAAATGAGCCAAATTTTATCAAAATCGTTAGAGCCCTTTTTTGAGAAATGTTGATTTTTCTCGTTTTTTGCAATTTTTGGTGGGTAAAACACCTTAAAAATCCAAAATTTGAAAAAATGCAAAAAATCGCCCGGAGATATTCCGGAACTATACCTACATACTAAATTTCATCAAAATCGGACAGTTAGTATGGTCTCCAGCTCTGTATACATCCTTACAGGACACACAGACACACGGACAGACATCACAAAAAAAAAACACTTTTTTGGGTACAGGGAGCACCAAAACCAATAATTCCACTAACAATATTTTTGGGTTCAGGGAGCACCAACACAGATAATACCACTAAACAATTTTTTGGGGTTCAGGGAGCACCAAAACAGATAATTCCACTAAAAATTCAAAACATACAATTCTCCATATACTACGTATAGGGTGGAGAAAGTAAAAAGTGGTTTTTACAAAATGTCTGTCTGTATGTATACAAAGCTAGAGCGAAAACTATTCGATCGATTTCAAACAAATTTGCACCAGACATGTCAAGTACGCCTCTATAGATGCACGAAAAACGGGTTTGAAATTTTGTGAAAAACAACCCCCTTTTTGGCAAAAAAATCCCCTAAAAACCAGTTATTATTTTTTTATAAAAAATGGCTCTAACGATTTTGATCAAATTTGGCTTATTTATAGCCTTTAATGTACGCTACCATATGCAGAAAACCGCATCTTTCTAAAAATTCTCGTTTAACTAATAATAATAATAATAACTGATTTTTGGGGTTTTTTGCCCATAAAGGGGGTTGTTTTTTAAAATTTTTCAAAACCTTTTTTCGTGCATCTATGCAGGCCTAGTTGACGTGTTTGGTGTAAATTGTTCGAAATCGATGGAATAGTTTTCTCTCTAGCTATATAATAATAATAATATTTATTAGTTAATCTCCTACTTTAATAAATCACTTCTCCTACCCCACCTACAATTACGAAGTCACAGTGAATCTGTTTAATAATTTAAATATGTTTGTGAAAAAGTACGTGCCAGTTCCTGGTACCGTTTATTTGTTTGCCTATGGAAACTACCAGTTCGGGATCAGTGAATAGCTGGAGTAGCTGCGTTAGATTATAACCTACACAAGTACTGCAGAGAGCCTCAAACCACTCTGCTCCCCGCCGTAGGATACTGTATACCCAGTCTAAACACAATTAGATGTTTCAGACCATAAATGCCATCCGGTCGTCTTTCGAGGAGTTTAGGAATATGTTGGTTTAGGTTAGGTTAGGTTAGCTTCTAATTTAATTGATTTCGAATCGGAGTCGACTCTACATCAAACAAACACCTGGATGACATCATTCACGCATGCGCAGTCGGCATAAAACCGGTTCCGCCATGAATCACATGTTATTATATATTGTCGGCTTTACGATAGAGACGGCTTGTTTGGGTGTGGGTTCGATGTCGGATGCGATAGCCCGAGGCTTGGGCGGCTGCGGAGCAAAATCCTTTACCCAACGTTCCTAACTTTTGGTTTTACATTTTTAAATTAAAATTTAAAATTTCGACTAACAAGCGGAAGCGCCCCGGACGCCCGAATACGTCTTAGCACTCCCTAGTTGAAAAGTTTCCCTAATAATACAAACTCGGCGGCAAGCAGTTTAGGCAGCGTCCAAAAAGTTCCAAAAAATCGCCAGTAATTTGCAACTTAATAGGTACTTGAAAACTCCGGTTGTTGTAATTTTGGTCCCAAGTGTCGGAGTTTTTAATAGCCTAATCCTTCATCCGATTGCTCTTGCAGTGAGACCATCCGATAGGGATTCAAAAGGGCTCCAAAAAGGTGTCATTTTTAGTTAAAATGTATGGTTTTTCATTAATTTAGGTTTAAAATGTTAAAACAGCCGCCATTTTGAAACTCACAGTTGGATTTAATCGCTTATTTTTCTTGTTAAACTTCATGCCAAGTTTGAACTCAATTAGTCAAACCATTCTCTAGGTATGAATTATTTTGTACAAAAAACAAAATGGCGGATATCTGGAAAACGAAGCGTTTTCGGGCCCCCTACAAAAGTCCTGAAAGGTATTTTTATACCCTGTATATAAAATTTGTAATGACACCCCAAAACGTGTTCTGGGGACTAGGATCGGTACTCATTGACTACTTCCGACCTCAGGTCTCACCATAAGAATCACTCCAATAGCTCATCTTTCCTATGGAAATTCGATACTATATCAAAGCCCACTAAAGAATACCGTTGAGGGACGGGCTTGTGTACACCGAGACCTTGAACACTCCAATCGCCGTAGTGCGACGTTGTCGCGTTCTTCCCACGCTTCTAACTGACTGCGGCTGACTCAACGCATTTATAATTCTTTAAACTGTGCGATCAAGCCTCGAGCGGTAAATACCAGGATTGTTCGAGGCTAGTAGATATGGCAACACTGCGCGCCCATCCTATTGGCCGCCTCGCAACGGTATTCTTTAGTGGGCTTTGATATAATAAGATCAAATATTTCGAAATCAGTTAACTGTCATACAAAATAGCGCCGGATTTCCAACCAGGCAGCCTATCTACACCTTCTTAAAGGGTATATTACAAATATCCGGCCATTTTCCCACGGTACATGCTTAAAATTCTAGAACAATTGGTTAACAACTGGCTTATTTATGAGAAAAACATCTAAGCCTGAAAACGATTTGATTTGTTTTATCTCATCTAAAACAATAAGTGTTTCCGCTAGTGACCTTATCCATAGACGAAAAGGTGCTTTGGATATAAAAAAAATGTCCACGTTGTACGTTTGCTTCCTCAGAAGCAAGGGCGTCCGTACCTAGCTCCTAGGGAAAGGAAAATATGTATATATACGTGTATATATTAAATATTATTAATTATAGTCAGGTATTTTTCTTTGAAGAGATTAACACTAAACATTGTTTTAAATGTTATATGCCGTGTGATTTTACAATAAACTTATTTTATTTTTTACAAGAGTTTAAGCATGAGCTGCAATGCACTGTGTATTGAAAATACTCAAAATACACGGGGGTTGACGTGCGAAGCACGCAATGCTCTGTGCATTTCAAATACTCCCAATACGGAGGTTGGCGTGCGAAGCACGCAATGCATTGTGAATTGAAAGTATTCCCAATATGGGGGTTGGCGTGCGAAGCACGCAATACATTGTATATTGAAAACGCTGCCAAAATGAGGGTTAGTGTGCGAAGCACGCAATGCATTGTGTATTGAAAATACAACCAATACGGGGGTTGGCGTGAGAAGCACGCAATGCATTGTGCATTAAAACTATTCCCAATATGGGGGTTGGCGTACGAAGCACGCAATGCATTGTGTAATGAAAATTCTCCCAATATGGAGGTTGGCGTGCAAAGCACGCAATGCTATGTGTATTGAAAATACTCCAACTACGGCGGTTGGCGTGCGAAGCACGCAATGCACTGTTTATTGAAAATACTCCCAATATGGGGGGTTGGCGTGCGAATCACGCAATGCTCTGTGCATTGAAAATACTCCTAATACGGGGGTTGGCGTGCGAAGCACGCAATGCACTGTATTGAAAATACTCCCAATACGGGGGTTTGCGTGCAATACACTGCGCGTCGGTCGCTTCTCATAGTGTTCAGTGTCAAGTTCACGTGTGCGTCCTTAGCAGTGAACGTGTTAAGCCCCCATACCCCGGTCTAGCCCCCCTGGAAAATATCATATGGGCGCCCATGTTCAGAAGTGATAGTAAAAAACACAGTTCCAAAATCGCACAGTATGTAAAGTAACACTTCAAAAGAAATATTGCAATCACGCAGCTGAACCTGCGATTTGAGCGAGTTTCGAAAATTAAATTTATATGTTTTATGGTTTCAACCAACTACTGTATTTTTGAAATTGGTCTACTCGCTAAGGCGCTTAATATGTTAGTTGAATTGGTTTGCTCCTCAGCCTACAGGCTCTCACGCTGTTTCTTACCGCTCGCAGCGGAAAAACTCGCTGCGAGAGTTTGCACCTCGAACTAGCTGCCTCAGATTATGGACTGGTTTGCTTAGTTCGCGGCGTAGTTCGAACCCCGGCCATCGGACTCCGATCAGAAATTGCCCTCACGGTAAAATCCCCCAACGTGGATTTAACCGGGTACTTGTACGGTATTTTACGTTTTGATCGATTTTGGGGGAACCAAGCTGGTTATTAGTTTATCTTTAAAAATAACCGAGTTATAGAGTTAAAACAAATTGTACTAATATAGTTCGTAGACGTGGGCAGCTATTCAGCGCCTTAGTAAGTTGACCTATTTCCCAAATAGTTGAAACAATTAAGCGCAATGCATTTTTCAATTCTTTAATAATTAATTGAACATGTAATAACTACCTTAATTGCTGGTGTTATTAATATTACATGTCTTTAGCAAAATTATAATAAGTAGTTTGTTATTACAATAATATGTTAAACAGTATTACAAAACTCATAAAAACATTAAAAAATAAGTTTAACCAAATAAATCACAACATTTATGCACTACCTCACAACTCATAACAACGATAACTGACGACAAATCACATTTGACAGCTGATACTCAATAAAAACTTGAGATGTCACTGCCTACACAATAGTCTTCGTTACGTCGGATTTTCAAGAGTTATAAGAAATAATACTAATAATGTAAGTAATGGCATCATACTAAAGAGCATTTCTTTCTGATCATTTTAATGCAGTACAAGTGTATATTTCGATTTATTTCATATTTAAAAACAATAATATTGTAAACGTCCTGAAAATCGGACGTTGGGATTTTATTTCAAAGGGTTTTAAGGCTGGAAAAGACAGAGGATCCAAAAATGTAAAAAAACTTGACTTGCCACTGCCTAAACAATAGTCTTCGTTACGTCGGATTTTCAAGAGTTATAAGAAATAATACTAATAATGTAAGTAATGACATCATACTAAAGAGCATTTCTTTCTGATCATTTTAATGCAGTACAAGTGTACATTTCGATTTATTTCATATTTAAAAATAATAGTATTGTAAACGTCCTGAAATTCGGACGTTGGGATTTTATTTCAAAGGGTTTTAAGGCTAGAGAAGACAGAGGATCCAAAAATGTAAAAAAACTTGAGTTGCCACTGCCTACACAATAGTTTTCGTAATATCGAATTTTCAAGAGTTATAAGAAATAATACTATTAATTCTTCATCATAGTAAAGATCAGTTCTTTCTGATCTTTTTAATACAGTACAAACAAGTGTATATTTCGATTTATTTTATATTTAAAAATACTAATATTGTAAACGTCCTGAAAATCGGACGTTGGGATTTTATGTGTGTACAGTTAACGTGCGGAAAACCGGATGTTGGAACTGAAAGGGTTTTAAGGCTAGAGAAGACAGAGAACCCAAAAATGTACAAAAACTTGAGTTGCCACTGCCTACACAATAGTTTTCGTTACATCGAATTTTCAAGAGTTATAAGAAATAATACTATTAATTCTTCATCATAGTAAAGATCAGTTCTTTCTGATATTTTTAATACAGTACAAACAAGTGTATATTTCGATTTATTTCATATTTAAAAATACTAATATTGTAAACGTCCTGAAAATCGGACGTTGGGATTTTATGTGTGTACGGTTAACGTCCGGAAAACCGGATGTTGGAACTCAAAGGGTTTTAAGGCTGGAGAAGACAGAGAACCCAAAAATGTACAAAAACTTGAGTTGCCACTGCCTACACAATAGTTTTCGTTACATCGAATTTTCAAGAGTTATAAGAAACTAGCTGGCCCGATCCGGCTTTGCACGGATAGACAAATAAAAGTTAAATGTATATTAACAAAAAACAATATATCAATAAAATATATTACACTGTGTATTTCTTATGGGGATTTTTAGTAACTTTGACCCTCAAACCTCCCTAAAATTTAGAATTTTTGGAAAAACTTCTTAGCGAGCACCTAGAGCCCTTGAGGAAGCTACATACCAAATTTCATGCCAATACGTTCGATGTTTTTTTTAGTAACTTTGACCCAACTAAAATTTCGAATTTGTTTAAAACCTTTCTTAGCGAGCACCTAGGGCCCATGAGGAAGCTACATAACAAATTTCATTCCAATCCGTTCGGTGGTGTTTGAGATTTCGTGATGAGTGAGTCAGTGAGTGGTATTTGGATTATATATATAGATAATACTAATGTAAGTAATGACATCATACTAAAGAACAGTTCTTTCTGATCATTTTATACAGTACTAGGAGAGATCCCTGCGTGCTCCGCACGCCAACCCCAAATGGAATCTTCCAAAAACATATGTTATGTTTTATTTATAATAAAGATGTAGGATTAATAATAACATCAAAACTAAGATGGTAAATAATGTTTTAAATGTTCAAATTAAAATATTTCTTATATTTTATAAAAGAATTTATTACAATGGTTAAAAGAACCAGAAAGTCTCAGGTCTACACTCTAAAACCCTAACCTAAAAGCTAGAAATACAAAAATAATTGCTTCAAATTTTGAAATCAGCTGTTAACGGAAATATTTGAATAAACAGCTATTTTATCTGTTGTTTTATTCAATTGGTTGCTATGGTAATACATGTAACTACATGTGTTGGTTTATCATTCTAGGCCTAACCTACGAATTTTTCTGACTAAATTTACAAATATTGAAATAAAAAAAGGTTGTTATCGAAATCAATTATAGCCTATGTTACTCAGGGATAGTGCAGCTTTTTATTAGTAAAACTATTTTTTCAATCGGTTCTGTAGTGCCAGAGATTACCCCCTACATACAAACAAACAAACTTTACCTCTTTATAATATTAGTATAGACAAGTGTATATTTCGATTTATTTTATATTTAAAAATACTAATATTGTAAACGTCCTGAAAATCGGACGTTGGGATTTTATGTCAAAAGGTTTTAAGGCTGGAGAAGACAGAGGATCCAAAAAAAAAAATGAAAAAGGTTCCGTCAGTCTTGTACAACTAACTATTCATTAGAAATAATATCAAATCTACATTGTATTTCAAAACGACTTGTTTGTTTTCAACCAACTAGTCAGACAGCGTCGCATGACGTCATCTAATAAACTGATACAAAGTTTACCGCAGCTGACATGTGAGTGAACCCTCTCAGTCAGCTGATAGTTATATTAATATACTACGTACTAGGTGCTCCGCCCCCAACTCCTGCGGCGACTCACGGCGAAGCAAAAGCAAACAGATTATTGCGTACTATAATATTTTCACTGGAATGACGATTGATTAAGACGGAGCGCATGCGCAAGGTTGTATTGTTTGATTTATTGGTCGAAATATTAACAGCTGATTTCGTGCATCAGCTGTGTGCAATATTTCAACAACTATGCGGACCATTTAAGGTTATGTTTACTACTTTTAGGTTAAGTTTTGTGTTGTTATTATAGGAATAACAGAAGGGTTTCGCCCACTACTCGCTTCGCTCACCACGGAGACTCGTGGAAAAGCAAATGCAAACTTATTGTTGTATATACTTTCACGGGAATGACGATTGAATAGTACATAGATAATTTAGATTTTTATACAGAAGAGAGAAAACTTTCAAGTTATAAAATATGACCAAAATGTGATGCGGTAAAGCAGAATTTCAAACTGGTCAGATATAGGCCTTATAGTTAGAATAATTTTAATTGTGGTAGGTGTTTGAATTACGATATAAGAATTTTCCGTTGTTTGTGTTTGATTATTACCTAACCCAAAAAACGGTTGGTTGTGAATAAAAATGACTGATTCTAAATTTGCCAAATACGGTAATAAATGTAAATGCTTTTAAGAAATGCGTGTTGCTTCAGTATAGGCCTGACATAAAATTGTGTTGAGCTTTTGATCCAAACCAGCTGTTTTATTTGTAATACATAACAACAGATGTTTGAATTAAACATTAGCCTTTTTCAATAACTGTTCTTTGTGTCTGTTTTTATTAGCGAATTTCCATAGGAAAAATGAGCTATTGCAGTGGCCCTTATGGTAAGACCCAAGGTCGGGAGTAGCAAATGAGCACCGATCATGGTCTCTCCAGAACACGATTTGAGGTGTCATTAAAAATCATATATACAGTATATATGTATATATGTGCT
Organism: Philaenus spumarius; assembly: GCA_018207615.1. Taxonomy (NCBI): domain Eukaryota; kingdom Metazoa; phylum Arthropoda; class Insecta; order Hemiptera; family Aphrophoridae; genus Philaenus; species Philaenus spumarius. The sequence continues at coordinate 39,005 of JAGFPH010008338.1, forward strand.
CGCATTACTCGCAATCTAGCGGCCGCATTTTAAGTCCGATTTGATTCAAATTTGGTACACATGTTGGTTGTCTACGTCGCTCGAACGAGTTCGTTAGCCAAAAAAATCCAACAATCGGAAGCACTTTTGAGTTTTTTCCTATGATAATGATAGGATGTTATTCTGCACATTATGTTTATTTTGGTCCCCCAAAATCGATCAAAACGTAAAATAACATAGAAGTACCCGGTTCAAAGCCATGTGGTAGATTCTACCGTGGGGTTGACGTGCGAAGCACGCAATGCATGTGTATTGAAGATACTCCCAGTACGGGGGTTGGCGTGCGAAGCACGAAATGCTTTGTGTATTGAAGATTCTCCCAGTACGGGTTTTGGCGTGCGAAGCGCGCAATTAATTGTGTATTGAAGATACTCCCAATATGGGGGTTGGTGTGCGAAACACGCAATGCATTGTGTATTGAAGATACTCCCAATATGCGGAATGGCGTGCAAAAAATGTTGCAAATTGTGGGTTGATATCCTAAAACATAGGTCTATAAAAACTTAATTTTGGGAATTTGCTCAACTCACGTGAGCGGTTCAGCTGCGTGGTCGAATTATTTTCTTGTAATAACCTAAAGCACAATAACGTTATTAATAAGCCGTTAATTGTGTAAAACTAGTAGTTCTGTGAACAGTAGACCTAGCTTGTTGAAATAACAAATGTGGTTTTGAGCTTAGGTTGAAAATAGTGTGCTAGTAAGGAAGTAAGCACAAGGTTTAGCCAGTGAAACATTATTTACAATTCCCGCGATTCCGGGATTTCTAGTTCTCGTTTTGATTTCTTTTCTTGAGCTTTAACTGCTAAAGATTTTTTTTTAGAGGCATTGTGTTTTATTTAGGTTAATAAAGCGTAAGATAGCTAAAAATACCGCGTTATAGAGGGACAACATACAATTAAATATTTACATACTTAAATAACTAAAACTTAACAATGTATTTACAGTTCCATATCATATTCCAATATTAGAAATAATGAAAACAAACGATGTTAAAACGTCGTGATAGTGATCTCAACCCATGTACCAACGCTTTCCACGGTTTAGTACGGTCATTTTTTGTATGTCCTTTATCGCCGCGAGGTTTCATTTGTTTCATCTCATTTTGTAATTCAAGTAAAGCTAAGTCAAATACTTTTATGAAATTTACAATGATAATTTACAGGTATACAGTTCAATTCTTTGATTTATCCTCTACACTTTCTTATAATAATATGTCATTTTTGGGCAAATGATATATTCCTAAATTACTATTCAAAACAGGTCCAGTTTTGTTAGCAGTCTTGTAGTAGGGACATAAAAACTGGTGTTTTCATAATAAGAAATTTGAAATTGATAAATATTTTTATACAATTCTATTTAGAACTAAATTAAGAAACTTTTTTACATTTATGAAAAAATTACAATAATGTTTACTACTTTTTATGTAGGCCTAAATTTAAACATTTTCCTTTCGTTACTGAACGTGATTGTTTCTTGAGCTAATAACTTTCTTAATTTTACATCAATAATTTTTTTACTGGCATATATAAATTCTTTAAACCTTTATCTACAAAAAAGCTGTGGAACACTTTTGAATTGGTTTAGAATAAACGTATAAAAACATGGTTGAAATACAAAAACTTGAACGATTTTTAACAAATTCTAAGTTTACGGTCATTTTGTGAGCTTACCGTTAGAGAAACGGAAAAAATCAAGAATATAATTTTGTTTCAAATTTAATTTGCTAGCAAAATGTTATTAGTTTTTTAATTCGACTTACGGTTAGGCCACAAACTAGCTTTGGAAAAAAGCTTACACTGAGAGAAACGGTCCGGCAGCTATTTTTATTTTATTTAAGGGGTTAAAAATGAAAAATGGAAAAAACCGTATATATACATGGCTCGGCCTAGGAATAATTAACATTCAGGCAAAAAATCATCAAAATCGGTCAAGGCGTTTGGCCGTAATCGTGAGACAGACACACAGACACACAGACGAAATGCCGAACGGTCGAGTTAAAACGGAGACCTCGCTTACGCTCGGTCAATAACTAACTGATTATAAATTTTACAAGTTGATTGTTTTGGTGATGAATGCAAATCCATTCAACAAACATGTGTGGTTCAGTATAGGCCACGCCTAGAATTGTGTTGCTGAACTTTTGATACTAACCAGATGTTTTATCTGTTGTAGGGCTAGGTGTTAACATCAGTGTTTTGTAGCACTAAAAAGTAAATGTGTTGTAAAACATGTACGATACACCGACGATAGAATACAGTGGTGAGTTCCATGTTTGCTTGTCACTGGGTCGTTCAGGGCATAGGGGTATAAGTAGAACCGATGATGCCCGAATCCGGCACTCAAAAATGAAAATTTTCTGTTCTAAATAACAAAAGACAATCACGTCTCTGACAAAAATAAAAATAATTTAGGTTTTTAGATCTTCAGTACCTTTTTAATTGTCTATTACACCTACAATAAATTAGCCTATCAAATGTTTTTATACAATTACCAAGAAATTCAACTCTCATACTCATTTGCTGTATTAGATGTACCTCTATGATTTTTAACTAAATGGTTTAATTTTTAAGTCCATTTAAGGCTAATTTATTTTTAGTGTTATTATTTGTTTTTTCTTCCTTCAGAAATTAGTGGTGTTCTTTCACTACTGAACCTAAAGCGTAATAATTATTAGTTGATTTTAAACATTGTAATCAATTGATATGTTTTCTTTGTACTCCTTTCTTTTCTACGGGTCAAATGATAACTCATGTAATAGCAACCTCTCTGGTTATATTTTTTTTTATGTTACAAATCATTTTGTAGATTATCTATACTATTATATAAAAATCTAATGGTGTCTGTCTGAGTGTGTGTTACTCAATCACGTAAAAACTACTGGACGGATTTGAATGAAATTTGGCACACATACAGATCATGACCTGGAATGAGACATAGGCTAGAATTCATTTAGATTTAAGGGTTGAAACAACCCATAAAACAATAAATATTTATTATTATACTTCCATTAAGATAAAGAGAGCTGGAAATTTTTACATTTATTTCTTACAAGATATATATAAAAAGTAAAACACATTTGTATTTTTTAGTGTACTGCTAAGGGGTGAAAATATAACTACCCCTAAAACAATACAAATTAATTATTATACTTCCCATAAGTTAGAGACCTGGAAATTGGTACATTTATTTCTAACAATACATATATACTATGTAAATAATAGTTCTATTTTATATCGTGCTGCTAAGGGGTGAAAATGTAATAAAAACCCTTAAAACAATAAACATTTATTACTATGCGGTGAAACTTTGGACCGTGTGCTAAGCCACGGGTACCTGCTAGTATTTAATAAAGACATAGGCCCTACTATTATTATTATATAGACTCATAAACTGTTTGAAAAATTTCACAGTTTATCTATATCATTGCCTGACGTGTTTAAACGTTACAATTACTGCCGTCTAAGGGGTTGAAATGTGGTTGCTACCCCTATAAAATAAAAATAAAATGCACTAACTACCAACAGGCTATAAAACTAAAACTACTTAATATTTTTCTTAGTGATATAAAACACCATTTGCAATTCGATCAATTAAATCAATTGATGAAATGCGATAACTACCCTTAAAATTAGGTAATAATCTATAAAGTTACTTTTCTTCATGCTCAAAAACTTAAAAAAAAATTAATGATTATTTTAATTTAATCATTAAAATTAAAATAATAACCAATTTTACTACAAATTTTACAAGTTACACATATTATTACCAGGTTGTTGAGAAACTATGGCCACAACAATCAAAGACATTAAAATGGAGTAGCTAACCCTATACAATAAAAAAAATTGGGTCTGCGTCGGACCAGACGGTGGAAGTTATACTTCTTTGGCCATCCAATGGTATAGACAGATAGACCTACTATTGATTTAATATATTTTGGGAAAAGCTAGTCGTAACTTAGAGTAGCCCTACTATTTTGTAGATGATAGCCTATTCTTTTATAAAAAAAAACTCTAACCAACACTGAAGGCATATTTTAAAATTAATATCCCATTTTTTCCTTCTTTGTTACATACGCTTATGAATACTATCGTTGCATCTGTTTGGTTGGTCACAGTTAGTCTGGGGACCATGATCAGTGCTCACTTACTACACTCAACAAAATGAATGAGCTCCCGAAGTTTCTGCATATCGTCGTGAATCACCCTGCATATAAAATTTTTAATCACTGCCGAAAACGTGTTCAGAGGACCATGATCAGTGCTCACTTACTACACAAAACAAAATTAATATTGCATTGTCATCGGTCCTTGATAAGTGTGCAAAGTTTCAAATCAATCTGACGTTTTGAAGGGGGTGAAAATCACGTCGTGTTCTGGGGACCATGATCAGTGCTCACTTACTACACCTAACAAAATTAATATTTCATTCCCATAGGTCCTTGATAAGTGTGCAAAGTTTTAAATCAATCCGACGTTTTGAAGGGGTTGAAAATCACGCCGTGTTCTGGGGGCCATGATCAGTGCTCACTTACTACACTCAACAAAATTAATATTACATTGTCATCGGTCCTTGATAAGTGTGCAAAGTTTCAAATCAATCCGACGTTTTGAAGTACTGTATAGGAAAGTATACGAATATACGAAGAAAGGTATAAAAAGGCACTTTCCGGATTTTACTCCTAACGCGTGACGCGGTTTCTCGACCGACGCCCCATCCCGATTACAACGGGCGCAAAGAAGTATAACTTCAATAAATTGCACTAACTTCCTACAAGCTATACCACGAAATGTATGTAATATTATTTTTAAGTGACATAAAAACGTTTTCAATTAGATTACGCCAAAATATTGAAATAAAATGGGGTAGCTACTAAGATAAAATAAATTGTATTAACATTAAACATCCCTATCACCAGCTCTGACCATAAGAATCTTATTTTAACCAAATGGAACTTCACAATTAATATTTTATTACACTCACAGAATTGAGTTTGACAATATTATAAAATTATATTCTTATTAAAATCAAATACTAAAATCAAGCAATAGCGAAGCATTGGCGTATCTACTAGTTTAAAATAAGAACTGATTTTAAACTATAAATCAGTGATCTGCTAGTTTTATCCCATTCTGTTTCTATCTCTCTTTTATTATTTCTTCATATCTGCCACTCTCTCTCTAGTAAAGGTGGAAGTGTCGTCTTTCCAGTCCTAATCTCTCCATAAATAATAGTAAATTATTCTCTCTTTATGTCTCTCTCCCACAAATACCCTCACAAACCATTGGTTCTTTTTCTTTAAATAGTGTAGTCTACGATAAAACACAAAAGAATGAAATATTTCCAAGAGAGTTTAACGCACGAGTAGAAAAGATAGCGCCTTTTCTATCCTAATATATTATACTGAGGCTCTCCTTCAACTCTACTTTATTATATC
>JAGFPH010008339.1:9598-22553 GCA_018207615.1 Philaenus spumarius
TTATGGTGAGAGCTAAATTCGGAAGTAGTAAATGAGTACCTATCATACATATGAGTGCATTTTAAGGCAGCCCTTTTACGTCCGAATTTAAAAAAAATTGGTACCTACTTTGATTTTTTAAGTGGATGAGACTATTTCGTTAATCAAACAAATTCAAGCACTTTTTTTACCGGAACTTATTTTTTTAGATGTTTCGTACTAGAATGGAGTTTTAAGTAACAAAATTTAATAAACGGTACCAGATAACTGCCACATACTTTCTCCCAGTTGAAACTTCATACCTTCCCAAGAGTAGCATAGGAGGTGGTTATTTAGAAATGCAAAAGTAGGACGTACCATGGAAAATATAAGATGTATGTAATACACATCCACATATTAAGTTTCATATTAGTTTCATTCAAAATATTAACTAATAAATATTATTATTATTAAAACTATTTGATCGATTTCGAACAAATTTGCAACAAACATGTCAATTAGGCCTGTATAGATCAACGAAAAAATGTTTTGAACATTTTTGAAAAACAACACCCTTTTTGGCCAAAAACCCCCCAAAATCAGTTATTATTATTATTATTATTACATAAACGAGAATTTTTAGAAAGATGCGGTTTTTCCATATGGGAATGTACCCCTAGTACATTAAGGACTACAAATAAGCTAAATTTTATCAAAATCGTTAGAGTCGTTTTCGAGAGATTTTAATTCTTTTCGTTTTTCCATTTTTGGGGGTAAAACCCCTTAAAAATAAAAAAAATTGAAAAATGAAAAAAACTCCTGGAGATATTCTATTACTACACCTATATACCAAATTTCATCAAAATCGAACCGTTGGTATGGTCTCCAGCTCTGTACACATCCTAACAGACACACAGACACACGGACAGAATCACCAAAAAAAAAACACTTTTTTGGGTTTAGGGAGTACCAAAACAAATAATTCCACCAAAAATATTTTTGGGTTCAGGGAGTACCAACACAGATAATTCCACTAAAAAATTTTGTTGGGTTCAGGGAACAACAAAACAGATAATTTCACTAAAAAATGCAAATTCGAAAATTTGGACGAAAACAATACTTTCTCCGTATACTACGGAGAAAGTGAAAAAGGATTCCGCACATTTTGTTTCTTACAAGACCTTATAGCCAATATGGTTCCCCTAAAATCAATCAAAAAGTAAAGCACTGTAAAAGTTCCCGGTTAAAATCCACGTAGGCCGATGGCAGAGTGTAAACTCGGAGTTTGTCTGCATCGAGCGAAGCGAAGCAGTCCATAATCCGAGGCAACGAAAATAGTTTTATTCCGCTGAACTCAGTAAAGCTTGAGTCGGGGCTAAAGGCTTAGATGCAAACATATTCTACTAATACACGCAGGCAGCTATTCAGAGCCTTCGCGAGTAGACCAATTTCCCAAATAGTCGGTTAAAACCCTAAAACATATAAACTTTATTTTAGAAATCTGCTCAACTCACGTCAGCGGCTTGATTTAAAAAATAAATCTGATTACATTTTTATCAGTTTCTACATTAAAATTTTAGATTTATATACAAGCAAATCCAAAATAATCTCAGCATAGTGTATACTTCGTCCGAGTAACTTAGAAAACCATCATGTGGACCAACTTTAGACCAAATCGCACTTAAAAGCGGTTGTTATAATGCGAACACATATATATACAATTTTTAATGTCACCCCAAAACATGTTCTGGGAACCATGGTCGGTGCTCATTGACCAATCCCGACCTTATTTCTCACTATAAGAGTCACTGCAATATATCATCTTCCCTATGGAAATTCACTATCAATTAAAATTTTCAAAATATTTTATAGGATGATTTTGTAAAACGTCTAACCCATAATCGCAGTACTTAACTAATAATTACTGTCCAAAATCTACAAAATACGACTTGGTGCAATTCCAATAAAGCGCTTAACTGCACCAACACACCTGTTGTAAAAATATCATTTAACTAAGACCTCTGGATAACCTACATACTGTAATGTTTATTCCATCAAGCATTGTATTGTGAGTGGGAATATTTCGTATTGTTTTGTTAAGTATATCTATATTGTTTTAGGGTTTAACTACATTTGTTTTAGTGTTTAACTACATTTGTTTTAGTGTTTAACTACATTTTGTTTTAGTGTTTAACTAAATTTTTTTAGTGTTTAACTACATTTGTTTTAGTGTTTAACTATATTTGTTTTAGTGTTTAACTACATTTGTTTTAGTGTTTAAGTACATTTGTTTTAGTGTTTAGCTACATTTGTTTTAGTGTTTAACTACATTTGTTTTAGTGTTTAACTAAATTTTTTTTAGTGTTTAACTACATTTGTTTTATTGTTTAACTACATTTGTCTTAGTGTTTTACTAATTTTTTTAGTGTTTAACTACATTTGTTTTAGTGTTTAACTATATTTGTTTTAGTGTTTAACTACATTTGTTTTAGTGTTTAACTACATTTGTTTTAGTGTTGATTTATTTAGAATTAGGTGAAAAACGTATCCCGAGGTCGGCTGAAAAAGTCGTAGAACAAAACGAATCTCAACAATAGGTACCAACAGGGTTGTAACCTTAAAAAAAACCATAAAAGTGTCCTTATAAATTAAAAAATGGTATTTCATAATTTTTATATAATTTTGCGTCAACTATGGTTTTGAGACCTAGCTATTACCAATCGAAAAATTAGGTACGTATTTTCCGAAAGCATGGGCGGGATTACAAGAAAACATTTTGGAGGCGCCAGAAAAATTACTTGGGGTGGAGGGGGAGGTATATGGTGAGTGTGGAATTATAACAACAAACAATAATTCTTCCCCCGAAATTGAAAACAAATTTCAAAAGTCTTCTCTTTATTTTATCAATGAGAATGTGTTGTTATACTGACTCACAAGGATCGTCCATTCGACTTGTTTGGTACTTTATTTTTGCTGGGTAGTTAAAACCACAACGTTCTGAAATATCAGTGTAGTACACCCAAAGCTTATCAAAAAAGTTTTCATTTCTGAATCATAAGGGTTTGTCCGTGGTCGCTCTGACTAAATCATTGACATTAGTAATATTTCACTCTTGTTGACTTCAGTGGTTTTGACAATGTATACCACTGAGTTAGGGTTCTTCTAATTAGTGACCAGCAAAAACGAAATATTATGTGGATTTTATCAGACATTCAGCTTCACCTCTTCGAAAAGAATCGTTGGTTGCTGTTTCTCTCAAAGTTGAGACAGTTGCGTCACATTTGTCTAGAACCGATTTTACAGAACCAGCACAACAATTCCATCTACTTTTTGTTTTTAAGGTAGTTGGTTCCCATGTAATACATTGAGAACTTATTCTAATATTAAAAAAAATTGCAAGTCTTTAAAAGATTTTTTTATGAAATTGTACAGACATTAAGTGCATTCGAATCACTTATATTCCTGTTTTAGCAGTTCAAAAGTCTAACGTGAGGTAGAGTTGCATTTTTCGTGGCATTTTATACGGAATAAATTGCACTTCTATCAGTTGATTGATGTTCAATAATCAGCAAAATGAGCGTCAGTTGCCGCACCTGGGCAACAAAATTATGTTCCAGTAATTACTATGCAGTGCTTAAATTTAAGGGATGAGTTTTTAAATAATTTTCAACAAATTATAATAATCAGCTATATAGATGAGAGGGGATTATACGTCAGTCACGTATATATGAACATGTCTACTAAACAAATTAAATATAAAGTCATTTTATATCTAACGCAATTTATGCAGCTAATTAAGATACATTTTAAATAATAAAGAAAATCGTCCTCTGTAATTTTAACACATTTAGCTTCACTGCTACTAGAGTAGCTGACGCTCAAATCTATCTATTAGGGGTAAACTATTATTGCTTTGATTCTCAGCCGGTATGAAATGACTCATTCGGTCTGCAACCAGTTAGTCCACATCACTTAGGTTTTATTCCTAGTAATAAATCTGTCGCTGTTAAGTATATTATTTTAAGTATAAAACCATAAAAAAAATCTGGAAATTGGTTGACCGTGCAGGCCAACCCTAGACCCTAGAACTTCCCGCTTAGTTTGAATTTTAAACGCTTAAAAATGAGTTTATTTGTTAAAATACCAAAAAAACGAAAATTTGTGAATTTTTAAACAACGATAACTTTTGAATGCGTTGTTCGATTTTCATAAAAAAAAAAGAATTCTACGCAGTTTTTAAAGCACAAAAAGAAAATGTACAGGTTTATATTGATTGGTTGAGAAATCTGGAAGATATGTTAAAAAAATAGAGGAAGTGCGCCAAAACTGACATAGGGTTCCTAAACCGACATACCAAGGTATCTTGTTTGGTAAGTGCTACCATCTACCGGTAACGGCTAAAATGTGTTCATACAAGTCCCATGATGCTTTGCAAACAGAGTTAGCCATATTTCATTGCGTGCCTACAACCTAGTGATCGTTTGTTTTATTCAACACATTTCAAAACTTTATACTGCTTTAGAATAGTGCTTCGTTACTTTTTTTGGAACGGTGAGTAGTTATTTATATATATATATTCTTATTCTAGGTTTAATAAGGATTCAAAATATATATTTCAATTTGTTTTTATGTTAACCAGTGTTTGTTTAATTGAGGATAAACATACGTCTTATGAGGTTCCTAAACCGACATACCGTCATTAGTGGGTTCCCTAAACCGACATACCTACATTTATTTATGGTTGAATAAATCTACGTTTGTTTAATAAAACGTTATTATACTACATTTAATGATCATTAATCACATTTAACAGTGTTATTACAATTAATTAGTCTGTAACAATCTGTTGTAGATGCCTCCAGAAAATAATAAAGGAGCCAAAATTAGGAAATGGGAACCTGCTAATATGACTTTGGCTATAAAAGCTGTTCGGAACAAAGAAATGGGCTGGCTTAAAGCGTCGAAGACCTTTAAAGTTCCACAAGCTACTTTACGTAGACTGGCTAACGAAAAGTATGGGTCTCCAGAAGAGGCATCCATAACAAAACACGGGAGACCTCCAGTTTTGAATTTCGATCTAGAAATTGAATTAGTTCGTTATTGCCTCACAATGGAAGCAACGTTTTATGGTTTATCTAGGACAGATTTACGACGAATGGCTCTACAGTTAGCTATAAAAAATAATCTGACCCATCCTTTCAACAATATCATGGCAGGTAGAAAGTGGATGAAATTATTCTTACGTCGTCATCCTGAGTTGTCACTACGAACGCCAACTGGAACGTCAGTTGCACGAGCACGAGGCTTCAGCAGAGATAATGTCTGCAAATATTTTGATTTATTGGAAGCTTGTTTTGATGAACATAGCTATCCACCGGACAGAATATTTAATGTAGATGAGACTGGTCTCAGCATTGTGCAGAGTAGAGTTCCCAAAATTATCGGTAAAAAAGGAAAACGTCAAATAGGTGCTATTACTTCGGCAGAAAGAGGCTCTCTAGTGACTCTAATTTGTTGCATGAGTGCTGCTGGTATGTTTATACCACCTATGCTCATTTTCCCCCGTAAAAATATGTCTGACTTGTTGATGAAAGGTGCTCCTCACGGTTCCATTGGAGTAGCACATCCATCTGGGTGGGTTCAAATGAATTTATTCACGAAATGGTTTGTGCATTTTGTTGCAAAAACAAAACCATCAGAGAATGATCCAATTTTGCTTCTTTTAGATGGACATTTTAGCCACACACGCAACATTGAATTGATAGATTTAGCTAGGAAAAACTATGTTAAAATCATTTCACTGCCACCACACTCGACCCATAAGCTTCAACCACTAGACAAGAGTTTTATGGGTCCTTTAAAGAGTTACTACTCTGAAGAAATTAGACAGTGGATGAGGTCCAGCGGGAAGCCAGTCTCTCAGTATGACATAGCAGAACTGCTGGGAAAAGCCTACTTGAGGTGCCAAACAGCAGAAATTGCGGTCAACGGATTTAAAGCAACTGGTCTGTATCCATTAAACAGACATTTGTTTACAGACGCTGACTTTCTTCCTTCTGGTCAAGAAGAACACGGCAGTCACTCTTCTCAAGAACCTCATGTAGACCGACTGGAGAAAGAATTGGATGTACAACAGCAAGAAAGTCCAACTTCCAGCCTTGCCAAGCTTCCCATCGCAATATCTCCATTTCATGCAAGACCATCTACTTCTTACGAAACCAGTCCTTTTCAAATTGTTCCTGTCCCAACAATTAAAAAGAGAAGCTCCACCAGAGGTCGTAAAGCAACATTTTCTTCCATCATAACATCTTCGCCATATAAAAAAGATTTGACCCAATCGATAGATTCTAAAAATAAAACTGAAGAACAAAAAAGGGTGTCAAATAGTGACAGTGTTTCTAGAGGCACGAAAAAGAGAAGACTGAATTTCGAAAGTGTTAAGGCAATTAAACTCAATAGAAACCAAGTTTTAACAAATTCTGGTGACGACAGTTCATCCGAAGACATTGATGACCCTCAACTAAAATCTACTGCTCCGGATAATGCAGATGCTGAATGTATTTTTTGTGAAAGACATTTTTGCGAAGATCACAGTGGGGAGCTTTGGGTTCAATGTGTTATGTGCAACCAATGGGCCCATAATTTATGTGCAGGTGCAGATAAGGATATTTACATCTGTGATTATTGTAAATAATAGACTAAGTTTTAAACCTTCTAATATAACACTGCTTTTAACTATTGTATTTAATCACCATATATAAATAAATATTATTGCTACAATAAATGTTAGGTCTATTATTTGTCATGTTTTCCTTGGGAATACGGGTATGTCGGTTTTGGAACCCATTTTCGAAATGCCGTAGTTCGACTCATGTTTATAAAAATTACGTTTTTTAGAGATTTAATATTCTTCTGAGAGTTTTGAGCTCAAATAGTTACTAGATACTAAATTTAGTATACATTCAAGAATTAACATTTTAAATTTTACACTAAAATACTTCAAAATACTCCAAAAACAAAATGGTATGTCGGTTTTGGAACACTTCCTCTACCAAAAAATACCAAAAAACGAAAATTTGTGAATTTTTAAACAACAATAACTTTTGAATACGTCGTCCGATTTTCATTTTCAAAAAAGCAGTCGACGCAGTTTTTTAAGCACAAAAAATGTATACATGGTTTTATTATGATTTTTTCGCACGCTTTAAAGTTATTTTTTTAAAACATAAAAATTCCAAAAATTTAGGTTATTTTTTAAAATTTCTTCGGATTGGCTTGATGGATTAACTCTCAAATCTAATCAGATCTAAGTTTTGATACACCCTTTCGAATGACATGTCGCAGAATTCAATCGGTTGATTCGTTTTTGAGAAACTGTACGACAAAAATTTATTTACACACATACATCCACACCTACACACACACACACACACACACACACACACGGTCGGACATCTCGGCGGGAATAGTCAGAATGGCTTCCTGGGACCTCAAAACTTAATGAAAACTCCACTGGGAGTGGAGATTTAATGAAAACTCGACTTTCGAAAATCGGACCGAAATCAATAACTTCCCTTTATTTTTAGCGGGAAGTTAAAAAAATATATAAATCAATACATAGTGGGAAATAAGTAACACATCTAAACCAGACAAGTAAACGTAGAAGGAAAAACAAAACAATTACATAACATTTATAAATAAACGTAAATACATTCATTTATAAATTATAAAATCCTGGTTCAAGTGTCTTGACTCCATAGTTCAGTCATATACGGAGTAGGACAAGCCAGATGGACCTATGGCGAGAATATTTCTACCTACCAAGCTATATATATTCTAAATCCCATAGTATGAAAATCCATAAAATTTTCTATCTATATAGTAAACTAGCTGGCACGATCCGAGCTGGCTAGACAAATCAAAGTTAAATGTATATTAACAAAAAAGAAAAAAATCAATAAATACATTATACTATTTATTTCTTATGGTGATTTTTAATAACTTTTAATAATGACCCCCCCTAAAATTTAGAAATTTTTGAAAACCTTTTTTAGCGAACACTTAGAGCCCTACAGGAAGCTACTTAACAAAATTTATTTCCAATCCGTTCGTTGGTTTTTGAGATTTCGTAATAATTGAGTCAGTGGTATTTGGATTTTATATACAGACTGTCCCAAAAGTCCCGGAGGGGTTTAATAACTCCTAAACGAAACTAGCTACAGTAATAATATTTCAGACATGACTCCTGGCTACAAAAAACTATTTTTTGAGTTGTTAGTCACTATTGCCCCTGCCCCCAAAAAAAAAATTTTGGGGGGGGGGGGGGGTTGCCCCAAATTTTTAAATGTAAAAATCGAGTGACCCATCATTTTAAAGGTCTCATTGAGTTAAACACAACAGCGCAAATCTGAGGTCGATATCTTGCTCCTGTCCAAAATGGCTGACCTTTTAGTGTTTCTTATGGTCATGTAATTTAAAATTGACCTCCATTGGTTGTATTAAACATTTTTATTATTTTAAAACAAAGTAAACACACGCACAAAAGAGTTTAAAGTATAAAAACAAATTTGTCATACTTGGTAATAATAACAAAATGTTTTTCTTTACACTCAAAAACAAAGTTGCTTACCAAAGATGATATCCAGGGTTTAGAGTAAGTATTCGAACTGCTTTCCTTCCACAGTCACGCAGTGTGCTAGTCTGTAATAGTGATGCTGTACTACATTCTGTATCATTTACCCCGGTATTTGCTGAGCTTCGTGTTTTATTCGTTGTCGAAGTTCTATCAAGTTCTGGGGCTTTGTAGTATAAACTTTAGATTTAAGATAGCCCCAAAGAAAATAGTCTAGGGGGTCAAGTCGAGAGACCTGGCAGGCCATTCAATTGCCCCTCGCCGGCCTATTCAGTGGCGTGGAAATGTACTGTCAAGGTACATGCGGACGTTTATTCCAAAATGGGGTGGCGCTCCATCTTGTTGAAACCAAGTTTCATGATTTTCATCTCTTGTTGCTTCAATTGCAGGAACAACTTCATTGAGTAACAACTGGTGGTAATTGTTGCGATTCAAATTTTCTTCAATAAAAAACGGCCCTATTATTTGGTCTCTGAAAATTCCCGCCCATACATTTATTTTTTCCGGGTACTGGGTATGAGCTTCACGCATCCAGTGTGGGTTATCATCTGCCCAGTATCGACAGTTGTGGCAATTTATAGTCCCATTTAGCATAAAACTAGCTTCGTCTGAAAAAACTACATTCTTGATAAAATTTTCATCGTTTAAAATTTTTGTCATCATCAATTAACAATATTCTACTCTCCTGTCAAAGTCATCCTCTGCTAGTTCGTGTACTAACCTTACTTTATATGGATGATATTTGTTGCTGCTCAATGTACGGTGTATTGAAGATTTACTGATGTCATCCAGTTGTTGGGCAGCTTTTCTAGTAGAGTTATGTGGATCTTCTACGAAAGCTTGTAACATCTCAATAGCTTTGTCATCACCTGAAACTGATTTTGGCCTGCCTGATCGAGGCAAATCCTTAACACTTTTCGTTTCTTGAAAACGATGAACGGTTCTTACAACTGTGGATTTCGAAATAGGTGGGCGAGGGTAATTTTCTTCATTATAAAGATCTGTAACTTCTTGAAACGACCTAGTCAGGTTACCATAGCCTCTCATCATCAATATGTTATTCTTTCTGATTCACTTAGTGACATAATGAATTATACTTAAAAAGTAAATGTTCATACACTGATAAAAGTAAAAACTATTATTAGTTTTCCAAATTATTAGTAATAAATGTAAAAATTAACGCTGGAAAAATTAGACAACATTTCACTTAGACACAATTTCATAACTGAGCCATAATATCCAATGGTGCAGGTATTGTTTTGTTGATGCGGGGTTTTCCAGCAATGATAAGGATTAAGGCATGTCATAACGAACTTAAAGTAGGAGAGTCCAAAAATGTTATCTGTTTACAATTGTTAAAGGGCCACCGGTGTTTATTACAACTGAAAAAGTAAAATATCTTAAACCTGTAGATGTGTTTACTTTGTATACGATACAAAATGTTCAATTTTAAATTACATGACCATAAGGAACACTAAAAGGTCAGCCATTTTGGACAGGAGCAAGATATCGACCTCGGGTTTGCGCTGTTGTGATTAACTTAATGAGACCTTTAAAATGATGGGTTACTCGATAGGGGTTTACATTTAAAAATTTGGGGCAACCCCCCCAAATTTGGTTTTTGGGGGCAGGGGCAATAGTGACTAACAACTCAAAAAATAGTTTTTTGTAGCCAGGAGTCATGTCTGAAATATTATTACTGTAGCTAGTTTCGTTTAGAAGTTATAAAACCGGTCCGGGACATTTGGGACAGTATGTATATAGGCCTATAGATAACAAAAACTAATGCAAACAATCATTTCATTACTATATATAATTATATCAATATAGGCCTATATTAACATGTATAACACCCACTAACCACTAACATTGCAGATAACTATATAAATTTAACAAAAAAAAGTAGAATAATAAAAAAGATAAAAAAAAAAAATTGTGAAACATTCCGGACAAAGTGATAATAGAAGAAAAATAGGAACAATGTAATATAGTGTTAGTGAACAACGAGCTTTATGGTTACCCAAAGCTAGCCTATAATATTATAGGCAATACAAAAAAGTATATTATGCTTAAGTTTCTTAGATTTCAAGTTTAGGCTGCATCAGTTATTGTACTTAGAAATGAAATATTTACTTTAATTTAATTGCATGCATAGAATCGTTATTAAATACAAATTTAATTGATCAGAACTTCTTCCTTGCTATGGCCATTAAACATCGACATAGTCAAAGTTTCTATCGTACAACAAAAGATAAAGTTGAACAGAATAGGACAGGAGAGGGCGGTACAAGAAATTATCGTATAATCCTAACTGGACTAACGCTAACGAGAGCAGAAAGTTAGTACTTTGGTGTATAAATGATCTAATTCCTTAATTAAAAACAGTTCCTTTGTACTCTCCTTACCGCAATTATACGGTACGACAGTCCTGCAATTTGTCGCTTAAGCTTTGGTGGGAGTTACATTGTAATCAGCTGACATCGGACAAACCTAACTGGGTCTAGCATTAAATTCAGTTTGGCAGAGAGAAAGAGAGAGGTGCAAAGATAGCATGAATTTGAATTATAGTATATTTTGTCAAAAACTATCATACATTGCAAAAAAATATCGAATAAGTTACAGATTGAAATTCTACAGTTCAAAACAATATATTCTCGGCTTGGTAATTTGCAGTATTTTATAGAGTAAACATTATTTTTACGTCACTAAAATAAAGGTGGAGAAAAATCAATTTTTCAAATTGTGCTGTGGTAGTAAATGTGTTTATTGAAAAAACATAAATGTATAGGACTCCTTAGGAACATAGAATTTCACTCTACTATTAACAAAAATTCCTGTCATTCATGCAAATACTCGCACCCTAATGCGTGTGCGTCAGGATCCAGGTAATTGCTTCTCTCTCTCCTATACCCCGATCCAAGTTCCTCTGTCCTAATCTGTTTGCATTTGCTTCGCCCTTGGGGTTGGTGAGTGGAACGAGAAGGGGACGGAGCAAACAAATATTAACATAAAAATGTCTAAAAATTATTCGAATAACAACGTGTTACTATATAATGATAAAATGAGAACATGAACTTAGAAAATAAACAGATAATGCAGACCTTCAAAAACTACTGTTTTTTTTAGTTGAATTCTCAATAAACGTTTTGTGTTGTACGTATTTATACTACGTAGATTTTCATGTCGTCAACTTTCACCTTTTTCTCAACTATTTTTCTCTGGTATTTATCCGCCATTGACTTCGTTCAGCGTTAGTTTATGACGCGTTTCGCAACATAGGTTTTATCTTCATATTTGTTAAAACATTAAAATGTTCACATCACATATAACACAAAAACATTGAACTCACAACACATAACACACAACTGTGAAATGCAATTCGGGTAGACGTCTACTTTGATAAAGGGTCGAACTGCTACTGATAAGTCCAGTGTTCAGTTTATGAGAGTCAGAGATTCTTATAGCAGAATCTTACAATATGTTTGAATGAAACTGTAGCTGGTCGTTAAGCAATTGGTTGTTGTTATGTTTAAAGGCTTTGTATATCTCGAATTCTTCTATGGCATTCACGCAAATATGGAAGGGTTCGAAATTGGTTATGGAAATTGTTAAATTGATGATTGGAGTTTATTAAATGGCGAACGTAGTTTGATTTGTTTAAGTTTTTCTTTGTAATACAGAACACAGATTGTACATTTTTCATTTCTTAATGAGGTTTGAGCATAATCTGATAATATGTTAAATTAAATAATATTTCGTATAATGTAACTTCGCTAAGGAAAAGGGGCTTTATACAATTTTACAACATTTTTAAAACTCGTCATTTCCGTTAAATTTTGGCAAATATTTTTTTTGCCATAATATTATGGCAAAAGTGCGTATATACTTGCGCGAGTCGCAACCCACGTGGTATGCGCGCCGCGCGTGCGCTGCTCGTCCGAAGTCCGTTGCAATTGTGGATTGCAATTGTAATACATCGAAATGATGTATTACATGACCACCTTCCAATTTAAAAAAACAAAGTTACATTTAAAATGGCGGATCCAAGATCGCGGGTAATTTTTTGAAATCCTAATAAAATTGTATTTTTACACAGAGTAGGTTCCTCAATTACATCTACCTTTAAAATTTCCTTATATACGAAATATTAAACCGTGACTTTTCTAACACACTGCATATCTGTGACATAAGCCTATTTGGGCTGTCCTCTGTACTTAGATTTTGTCTGAAACCAAACTGATTGGAACTAAAATATTGTATATGATCAAGAAACAATATCAGCCTTGATTTAATTGCCCTCTCAAAACCCTTTAAAAACAGAAAGAAGTGCTGTAGTATAGGCCTGCAATTATCTGGATCCCTTCT
>JAGFPH010008339.1:22653-40594 GCA_018207615.1 Philaenus spumarius
AGAAAGAAGTGCTGTAGTATAGGCCTGCAATTATCTGGATCCCTTCTTATCACCCTTTTTAAAAACTGGTATAACTACGGCTGGTTTTAGTATTGTATTAAATTCTCCCTTTTCAACACTAAAGTTATATTGTGCTGCTAGAGTATCCCGAATAGTAGGACCATAACGCTGTGTTTATGCAATCAACACCCGGAGATGTTTTATTAATAAAACCCCGATCTTTTTATTGAAAATCCTGTCAGGAGATTGATCGTGTGCAACTCTACACAGTGATTTATTTATAACAGACATCCAAGCCGAACTATGCTTCAATTTGGTTACAATCCAAAACTGTTTCAGAGTCCTAATTCGCCTCAAGTCGGACTCATTTAAGAATAATTTTAGTCAAACTGTTTGAAACAAACTTTTTACGCTACAGTGCTATCAATGATAATTGATTGAAAACAATTGAATAATTTACATAATCCATCAACATAACATCCAATAACTGGACACACACAAATTACATTACTAATGCAGTAGGCTTGTTATGTTGTAGTAATATGATATAGGCTACCGCGTAATACAATTACACTATGGTTAGTGATAATTGGAAGTATTGTGTTAATGAGGTAGGAACATTGAGGTTGGTTGTTTTAATGAATGGTAATGTGTTTTAATAAAGTATCACAAAGTGCAGCACCAAAGGCTATGGCTAATGTTTTCCTGGAAACGACCCATTTACTAAACATAACATAAATATTATAGATAATTGAATATTAATAATTAGTTTAAAAACCTTGACAAAAGATTTCTCCACTAATGGCGTTATCACGGTGTCTTGTCACGTTTGGTTTAGAGACTGAACAGGCTGAAATTCGGCATAGACCAACCACCGACTTAACTTCTGAAAAATGAATTTAGAAATTTAATTGGGTTTCTTTGGAGGTACACAAATATATTTTTCCTACAACTGGCTGTAAACAACCTATATTTTCCTTCAGAACTTGGCCTAAAACAGATGATTTATTCTTTTCGCTTTTTCACTTCTATCAGGTACCTGCATTGTGATGCATTATACCCTTGATCGTGCCAGGTTTACTATTCATTCTTCACTACTCTCAGATGATGAAACTTATTACGTAGTTATATTTTATTATTTTTACTATCAAACACAACTCTCTTGAGTCTTAAAAGTGAGAGAATCACAAACATATATCTGAAACTGATTACTAAGGATATTATAAATAAATATTTTATTCAAACATTCTTCCTACATTTTTAACACTGTGCAATAGTAACAATAAAAATTTATCTAGATCGTATGCCTTACACTATAGGCAACAACTGAGTTGAGATTTCTACTCCCTAAATATGGATTCTTTTCAAACGAATAATTCTCCAAATACAAAAACTCATTCAACTCAAACCGAAATCCATACTAATATTATAAAGAGGTAAAATTACCGAACCGATAAAAAAATAGTTTTACTAAGAAAAAGTTTAACCATCCCTAAGTAACATAGGCTGTAATTCATTTTGATAAAAATTTCTTTTATTTCAATATTTGTAAATTTAGTCGGAAAAATTCTTAGGTTAGGCTAGAGTGATGAATTATCATAGTGACAAACTGAATAAAATAACATATAAAACAGCTCTAATAATTCCATTAACACCTGATTTCACACTTTGAAGCAACTATTTGTATTTCTAACTTTTAGGTTAGGGTGTTATTAAAGTGTTGACCTGAGCTTTGCTGGTTCTTTTAACCTTTATTATAACTGCTGTTATAAAATATACGAAATAATATGATTTAAACATGTAAAATTATTTACCATCTTAGTTTTGGGTAAATTATTAATCCTACACCTTTATCTATATATATAAAATTCAATGTATGTACGTTTGTATGTTTGTCCTTTATGCGTTACCAAACCGTCCATCCGATTGCTTTGAAATTTTGCGTAGTAACACAGGTTAACCCTGGGAAGGTTTTAGGCCATTTACCGAAGTCCTAGGACATTAGGGCTACGCCCCAGTGGCCCTCAAAGTTTCAATGTTAATCTTATGGAAGGTCAATCTTAAGGAAGAAGAAGAAAGATTTCTTTTGATTTTATCAGGGGCACAAAAAACAGCTGTTCGTATGAAAAGATTAAAACAGCTGATTTTGATCAACAACTGATTTGGATCAAAAAATGAATATAATTTTAGGTTAGGTAAATCAAGCAATGAGCAGAATCTCATTATAATTTACATCGGCCCTCAGTGATACGAATTACAGGCTTTCAAAGTTTCAAGTTAAGCAATAGCAAAGCATTAACTAGTTATAAACAAAACATAACATGATTATGTGTATAGAAAGTTCCAATGGGGTTGGCGTGCGGAGCACGCCGTGGTTACCTCTAGTTTAATATAAAACAATCGTTTCCCGGATTCACAAATCTTGCCCTCACCTTATTCAGTCTTGGTTTCTCCCTTCCATCAGATCAGCCCTCTTGCCTCGACCTCCACTTAGAGTGGCACACCCCCAAGAAAAAAAGCCCAACGTATAATATTTTCTCTCCTGTATAATATTTAAAACTCCTGCTCCACTTAGTTTTACTCGCCTAGTATTCTAACTTCGACGTCAATGCAAGTCTAAAAATGCAAGTCTGTGATTACATAATTTACCTAGGTCACCACTACACCCTTGATACTGCCAGATTTACTATTTATTTTTCTCTGCTTTCAGGTACCAGTATGTGACGACATCTCCGTAGATCCTGCCGTTCTCTCTGCAGTTACTTTCTGCTTTATCTACCATTGGAGCAATCGGATCACTTGGCATTAATCTTGCTATGTTTCCTTATTTCTCTTGAGAGAGTAGTTTTATTACTCTCGCTCATCGCTTGGAATCATCCATAATAGTTTGTATAATAAATCTATTTTACATAATTTTTCTACTGCAGTAAATTACAAAGTACGGAAGGGAATAGGGAAAAGTTGAGAGGGGAGAATAGGAAAACGCCAAAGGTTAGTTTGGTAATAAAACTGCAGAGGAGATTTCCAGGAACAATTTAAGCTCAGAATTACATAACTTCGTGTCTATTAATTTCCGAGATAAAGTGAAATGTGTTTTTATTGAGATTTTATTTGGAAAATATGTAAATGAGCTGCATTTGACGTCGCTATGTGCACGTTATAGTGTCGACGTGATGTGAATTTGCATTAAATTGCGTTTAAAGTAGAACGGAAATCAGGAGTACTTTTAATAAACAAAATACGTGTCCACAGCTTTGGTCAAGTCACACCATGGAAATTTATGGAGTATTGACAATTGGAGTAGACAATTGTCTATTGTTCGTAGCTATTTCACAACGGCCGTTTCGGCTATTCAGACATTTTCAAGTGTTTGCTGTGTAGTTCCCGTTGTCTCAGTTTAAAAACACATAAATCACATAACACACACACAAGTTCTTTAAACTCTTATTATAACCGTGTAGTACTACTCTTATGGTTATAATAAGAGTTTAAAGAACTTGTGTGTGTGTGTTATGTGTTGTGTGTTACGTGATTTATGTGTTTTTAAACTGAGACAACGGGAACTACCCAGAAAACACTTGAAAATGGCTGAATAGCCGAAACGGCCGTAGTGAAATAGCTACGAACAATAGACTATTGTTGACGGTAAGTCTCATTAATATACACTCCTGGACAAAAGTTTCGCAACAACCATGTTTGTCTTAAATTGATTAGTTTAAATGTCAATAAAAACACTAAAACCTTTTTTAATTTATTTGTTCCTTATCTTAGATTAAGAAAGCAACAAAAATATTAAGATTTTTAGAGAGTATCATATTTTATTTTGATAAAAAAAAGAAAAGCTAAAAAAAGTCGATAAACGTCTAGTTTTTAATTCAAAGAAAAATTGATACATTTAATTTATTTGGTTTATTATCAATTTCCTAGTATCTGGTATTTCCTCCTCTTGCTCGAATTACTTCTTGCACCCTTCTCCTCATACTACTGATGAGGTGTAGAATCTCTTCTTGCAGTGTTGCCTCCCACTCCTCTATCACTGCGGCTATAAGGGCTGCGAGAGTGGTTGCAGGGTTGTTTCTTCTCCTGATGCGTTTTTTTACACTGCCCCACACGTGTTGAGGTCTGGACTCTTGGGTGGCCAATCAAATGAACCGACCTCCGTAAGGTAACCACGTACAGCGGCTGCGGTATGTGGTCAAGCATTATCATGCATCAGTTTGAAATTTGGTCCCACAAACGGAGCAAACGGAACAACATGATCTTGCAGTATATCTTCCACATACCTTTGTGCTGTCAGAGCCGGTCTACGAAGTACCACGAGTTCTGCACGAGCGTCGTACTGTATACCACCCCAGAACATCACCAAGCCTCCACCAAAAGGGACCCTGGGTGAGAAGCAGGCTTGTGCAAAACTTTCGTGACGCCTTTTCCATACACGTTCAAGTCCATCTGGTGAAGCTAGACTTACTCTAATCTCACCTAAGAAGAGAACATTCTTCAAATCATCCGCAGTCCAATGGATATGATTCCTGGCAAATCTAAGCCTCAAAGCACGTTGACGTGAAGTGAGAAGAGAACCTGTAGCAGGCCGTCTACTGCTCAAATCCACTTCTGCGAGACGTGTACGGATGGTACGGCTCGAAATGTTCACATTGTGCACCTGCCTGATCAAATCTTGTAGCTGCGCACTGATAACCGTCCTCCTGCGAAGTGCGCTTAATGTTAGAAAACGATCATCATTTCTGTCAGTTACTCTTGGCCTGCATTGAACTGGTCTTCTGTCATCTTGTCCAGTCTCTGGAAACCGCCTAACAGCTCTTCCAATTGTGGAATGGTGTACTCCGAAAATAATAGTCACTTAACTTTGCGAACGCCCTTGTCGAACCAAAATTCTAGCTCTGACCACCTCAGCAGTAGTTAAACGACGGTGTACATCCATAATCATTTAAAAAAATAATGAATTAAATTATTCTTACTAAATAAAATTGCACTGCATCACTCAAATCACTTCAGAATACTGAGAAATTACCTTTTGTCCAAACTTGAAAGACGGACAGGATTTGGACTTTTAACTGAAGATAAAATAAGAAAGGAGAAAGAGATGAGATAATACACATTTTTCTATAGTATTAAGTGTATTTTTGTCTATTTAAAGCATTATTGTTAGTAAACAAGTCATTATCAGTCCTGCGTTTCATTGACAGAAAGTTTTGTTGGTGTTGCGAAACTTTTGTCCAGTAGTGTATCTAATTATTAATCAGTAGTCGGAATGGCGAAAACAAATATGTATGAAATGTTTATTGTTTTAGGGGTTGTTATTACATTTTCACCCCTTAGCCGCACGCTATAAAATGCAAATATGATTTACATCATATATATAATATACATCTTATATATATATATATATATATATGTAAGAAATAAATGTACCAATTTCCAGCTCTCTAGCTTAATGAAAAGTATAATAATTAATTTGTATTGTTTAGGGGTTGTTACATTTTCATCCCTTAGCAGTACACTAAAAAAAAACAAATATGGTTTAGTTTTTATGTATATCTTGTAAGAAATAAATGTACAATTTTCCAATTCTCTAGTCTTAATGGAAGTGTAACAATAAATATTTATTGTTTTAGGGGTTGTTTCAACCCTTAAAACTAAATGAATTCTAGCCTATGTTTCATTCCAGGTCATGATCTCTATGTGTGCCAAATTTCATTTAAATCCTTCCAGTAGTTTTTACGTGATTGAGTAACACACACACAGACAGACACCATTAGATTTTTATATAATAGTATAGATTTTCTCTAATATGTTTGTCATTTTGGGATTGGGGAAGTTTACGCTATCCTACTCAACTGTTACTTTCACTTTTAAATGCCCACTTTTCGGAATTTATATATCCTCTGTACCGGTAAAAATTAATATGCTCCTCCTTAACATAGTTTTTCATACTGATACTAAATAAAGTAGGTTCATTTTTGCACACTCACAGCAGTTCTCGAACTAAACTATACGTGTTCAAGTAATTATACCTCTTTGTTTTACATTTCTCGCACTGCGTGCGTAAAAAATACTTTTCAACCTAGGGCACGGTCTGAAAATTTTGATTGCAAATTTAAACAGTGGTACTAATTGCAAATTTAAAATTTAAAAAAACAGTGGTACTAAGCTGTTTAGTAAAACAGATCTTTTTAAAAACTAAAACACTAATTTAAAATGCAGCTGTAGGAAAAACGTTGTGTGTATTGAGGGTGCAAAGTTTACTTAGCTGCGCCTCAGGCGTCACGTGTTTATTTCGTGCGACAAGATCAATTTTGCACCCTTGATACACAAATAACTATTGTGAACGCTAAAACTTTTCAGGCTTTAACCGTAGAATCATTTTTAACTAACATCCACTTTTTCAAATTTCTCAGGATCTAACGGCAGTAAATTATTCTCAAAATTCTGGATAAGTATTCAGTATTGTTTTTTACTCTTTTGAAAATGTCTCTTTCCCTTGTTTACTCATTATTGATACTTATGAATGGTTGCCAACATACTTTTTAATAAAACTTCAAGATTCACCGCTAACCGAGTGTTGTTCTACACACCCTTCATATTATGCTAGTACCCATGACATTAAATTTTTTGATTGATTTCGGAACACTTGGAGGGCAGGGGCTTTGAGAGAAAAGGACTTCTCTACCATTTATAAAATCTATCTAAAGGTCCTAGGACCAGTGAAATAATACGGATTATTTGATAAAGACGGTAAACCCATACCAATCAATAATTTTACTAGTGCCAATAACAAATAATTCGATTACGCAATTGTATACTGCCGTGAGTTGAACGAATTTTTAAGTTTTAGGGTTTCAACCGACTATTTGGGACATTGGGGTACCCACGTCGGCGCTGAATGAGTAAAATATATTTGTACGAAATATATTAGTAGAATTTGTTTCCACCTCAGTCCCGGCACACGCGCTGCTTTGTTCCGCTCGCAGCGGGCAAACTCGTTTCGTGATGTAAAAGATACCGTGTACTTTCATGGTATTCAACGTTTTGATCAATTTTGTGGGAAAAAGACGGGCTAATTTAATTCAAACAAATAAATCATTCTAGGATGAAAAAACTCGAAAATATTTTAACTTTTTTAGTCAAATAACGTGCTTTCCGTGTTTTAATTTGTTTGTCTAACGCAATCGTCCGAGCGACTTAGAAGACCAATCTGCGTACCAAATCGGACCTAAAATTAATGCTGCCATTAGATTGCGAACACATAGATTCATACTTAAATATGTATTATATGTTTGTATATAATATATAATATACTGTCTTTAATGATAATCCAAATCATGATCGGTCTTCTGTGAACCATGATCGGTGCTCATTGACTATAGGACCTTATGTCTGACCATAAGAGTCTCTGCAATATATCATTTTCCATACGGAAATTAGCTAAAAACTAAGAATTGCTGTTCCTTGATCGCATTTTTCCTTGTGGTATAGGGTTTCAAAAAAGAGAGTATTAAAACTAAAATCCGTTCTTTGCGATTTTGTTGTTTACAATAGCCTAAAAACTGATACTATATGCATATGCAATCATGGCGTCTAATTCTTGCCCGCAACTATTCATATATTTATCGAATAGTTTATCGAATAAAATCGATTAGATGTTTATTGTTTCCTGTGTACACTTTGTACATAAAAAGTAAAACCTCTTTAAAATATTGTTTCGTAAGTTTTGTAAAGTGAAAAGTTTGAATTGCAGAATGTAGTCTTTCAACTAAAAAACTTATTTCACCGTAGCCACAATACTTGTATATTCTCGGTAGTAAAACAAAACTGTCGCTAGGGACAAACTTAATTAGCACTACATAACTCGACGGTGAAACTTTATCGCTCTTATTAATTAAAACTGCCCTTCCTTACTAATTGTACTCGTGTCTTGTAGGTCCCTTCCCTCCTCTGCGAGGGGGATTGTATATCGTAATGCATATTCGTTTTACCGAATGCTATGTTTGTTTTGTTTATGAAAAGGGAAAACCATAAAAGCATAACTATTTAGAAGCCTTTCTTGCTTCTTAATGTTATATAAGCTCGTTCAGTGACAACCATTCCATAATATTAAACTCAAAAAATATTTTTTTTGGTTAACAGGTTTTATCTTGTCATTTTGATTGTTATACGATCTGCTTATGGAGCACTTGTCCCTCAGTTGTCTCACTGAAACTCCTCCAGAGAATTATAGTTTTATTGTTATTTAATAAAAACCTAACCTAAAAGTTAGCAATACAATAATTGCTTCATAATTTGAAATCAGCTGGAAATATTGGAGCAAACAGCTGTTTTATCTGTTACTTTATTCAATTAGTTAATATGGTAATAAATTTAAATACATGTGTTGGTTCATCAGTCTAGACCTAACCTTAGATTTTTTGCCGACTAAATTTACAAATATTGAAATAAAAATAGTTTTTATCAAAATGAATTATATGGCCTATGTTACTCAGGAATAGTGTTTTTTATTAGTACAACTATGTTTTCAATCGGTTCAGTAGTTCCAGAGATTACCCCCTACATACTAACAAACAAACACATTTTACCTCTTTATAATATTAGTATAAATCAGGTATTATTAAAATCATTGGTTATTTTTTTGGGGTTATCTGGTGTCTTCTTTTCCTTTTTTCTTATTTTATTCGAGCCAATTTGATTTTAAAAGAAAATGTACAACAGTAGAAAGTTATAAATCTTAGATATTCTATCTAGTGCCAATAATTTTGCTTCGCTCTTTGCAATTTTCCCCCCGTAACAAACAGCCGAAATGATAGTTCTGTTCTATGCACCCGTATTCTAAGAGTCCTCCTTTTCATCCGTCGGTGTTTTTTCAAGGTCGGTAACAATAAAAAATAATACCCTACTCATCATAATCTGCTAATTTTTAAGAAAAAAGTGTTGTACCTTCTTGGTTGAAGTCTGCTAATTGACGGATATATCGCATAAGACGTATGACGCTCGCACCGCTTCGAGTTTGAGCCTCTATTACATCCAGTCTTTCTCGCCTCGTGAGCGAAGGGCCTAAAGTTTTCCAAGCATTTCGTTTATACGTAGTTACTTAACTCTGTAATATCAAGGATTGGGTTTTGTATCAATCTACCTCTCTACATGCTTGGTTGTTCCATCTCTCTAAATCAGATTCCTGTTCTAATTCCAATCGTTCACAGTAAACCTGGTCTGATATTTTCCAAAGTCAATTTCATAAGATTAATGTATTTTCCTCGCTCCTAAAACAGAACGTCAATGTGTGCTACTCCTGCTATCATAATTGCCATCACGGTACTGGCAGCCTGTATCCCTATACTATCTCCGCTGGACTTTTTCTATACCTCTCTATCCCATGTTAGAACCAGGTAGCGGGTTTGCGTCTCTCTGCGTGACTCAAAACTGATACGAGACCATCATTGTTGAGTCACCTCAGAAATTTCTGAAATAAAACTAAAATGATGTTAATTTAGGCCTTTACCATATAATGGCAGGGACAAACTAATTATTCAGGAAGGAATAATTGGATGTTTTAATGAAGTTAAACACTGTTTAAGTCAAACTCAATTAATTTACTGACTGTAGAAACGGCCAGTTGACTGTTAAAAGTTTTAGTACATTCTTTTTAATATAATATAGATTAAAAATACACACACCGGTCGTTACCTAAACTATGACTCAAATCATCCTAATTCCGTCAAAGAAGGAATAGTTCATTCCTTACTTGATAGAGCCTATAAAATTTGTTCTGATAATAATAGTTTAATCAGTGAACTTGCCCGTATTGAGCAGGATTTAAGTTCTAACGGATATCCTCAATCCATTATCTCTAAATGTAAAAGAGCGAGAAATAACAAAAAGAAAGAGTCCAAAGATGAGAATAAACCTCTAGCGTACATGACAATCCCATATGTGCCGGGATTATCGGAAAATGTTAGGCGCGTAGCCAGAAAATATAGAATTTGTACTGCTTTTAAAACAAAAAACACTGTTAGACAACATCTCGTCCAAACTAAACCTAAAAATGGCACACATAATTCTAAAAACTGTATTTACAGTATTAAATGTGAATGTGATAGGCAATATATTGGCGAGACAAAAAGACCTTTAAGCATTAGAATAAAAGAACACAAAAATAATGTACGGTTAGGCCTAGTCGATAAATCGAAAATTGCAGAACATATATGGTCCGAAAATCACAAATTCAATTGGGAAGAGGCAAAAATCATACACCGGGAAAGTAATCTTTACAAACGTAAAATAATTGAAGCCTCATATATAAAATTAGCGGACAACCCTATCAGCCAAACAAGCATTGAAGTTAGGCCACTATGGCTCCCATTATTAAAAAAAGAACTAAAACTTGATTATAATAACCATATTAATAATAAAACAGAAATGTTACCGTCTAATAAAAATGCTGAACTTTTACCAGTAGAATCACCACGTGGTGTTATAACCCGTTCCCGAGCGAAACACTTGAACATGTATAAACAATAGGAAACCACCCCTTCCTGTTGGCCACGCCTGAATTCTCTGGCCTATTGTCAGTCTTTTTCTAGCCAGTATCCCAGTAAGCTAGACGCTTGCCATCAATTGCGTGTGCTCAGTGCATGAATTGTGTTGTGTCTGTGGTTGTTGTGTTTGACTTCTCAGTCTTATCTCTGAGATCCACATGTAGATATTTAAGGTTAGTAATTATTGTAGTTTTATTTTGTTTCACCCTTACATAGGCCTAGTTGCCTAGGTTTATGTACCGTTAGCTTTAGTCACTTGAGAACGGGAATTGATTTGTATTCCCGAAACGTCGTGTTTGATTATTTAACACACAAATGATGGCAAATGTCCGAATAAGTAATAATAATAAAATAATATAGATCCCGTGAATCCATCTAATGTATACATATAAAAGCCAAATCCACTGACTCACTGATCACGATTTCTCAAAAACTACTGAATGGATTGGAACGAAATTTGGTACGTAGCTTCCTCTAGGGTCATAGGTGCTCACTAAGAAAGGGTTTACAAAAATTCGAAATCTTAGAGGGGGTTAGGTGAGTAAAAGTAATTAAATCACGATTTCTCTAAAACTACTGAACGGATTGGAATGCAATTTGGTATGTAGTTTCTTCTAGGGCTCTAGGTGCTCGCTAAGAAAGGTTTTCAAAAAATTTCGAAATTTTAGGTTGATTTATGGGTCAAAGTTATTAAAAAAAACCCACCGAACGGATTGGAATAAAATTTGGTACACAGCTTTTTCTATGACTCTAGGTGCTCGCTCAGAAAAATGTTCAAAAAATTCGAAATTTTAGGGGGTTTAAGGGGGTCAAAGTTACTAAAAAAAAACACCGAACGGATTGGAATGAAATTTGATATGTAGCTTCCTCTAGAGCCCTAGGTGCTAGCTAAGATAAGTATTAAAAAAAAATCGAAATTTTGAATGGGTTTTGGGGGTCAAAGTTACTAAAAATCCCCATAAGGAGTACATAGTGTAATATATTTATTGAGTGTACATAGTGTAAGTAATTATTTTTGTATTTCTAGCTTTTAGGTTAGGGTTTTAAAGTGTAGACCTGAGCCTTGCATGTTCTTTTAACCTTTATTATAACTGCTGTTATAAAATATACGAAATAATTTGATTTAAACATGTACAATTATTTACCATCTTAGTTTTGGGTTATTATTAATCTTACACCTTTATTATAAAGAAAACAACATGATTATGTGTATAGAAAGTTCCAATGGGGTTGGCGTGCGGAGCACGCAGTGGTTTTCCCTAGTTGAATAAGAAACAATCGTTCCCAAGATTCACAAATCTTGCCCTCACCTTATATCAGATATGCCCTCTTGCCTCGACCGCCACTTAAAAATTTCATCATTTAACATTATTTACCATCTTAGTTTTGAGGTTATTATTAATCCCTACACATTTATTATAAATCAAACATAACATATGTTTTTAAAAGGTTCCTTTGGGGGTTGGCGTGTGGAGCACGCAGGGGCTCCCCTAGTATATTATATTTTTGTTCTTAAGTAGGTTGTTTGAATAACTATTTTATTAATTTCGATAATTTCCATGTTAATCACATGTAATTATTTACGAATTTCCGTAGGAAAGATGAGTTATGTAGAGGCTCTTATTTTAAGGTCAGGAGTGGTCAATGGGCACCGATAAACTTGATGCAAATTCGCAAAGTGAGTTTTTCCGGTGCGAGCGGAACGAAGCAGCTCGTGAGATGAGGTGCAAACAATTTGATCTAGTGTGTTTCCTACACGGAGGCAGCTATTCAACGCCTTCGTCAGTAGACCAATTACTCAAATAGTTAGTTGAATGAAACAAAATATGATCTTAATTTTGGAAATTCTCTCAACTCACGTCAGCGGTTCGGCTGCGTGGTAGAATTATTTTATTTTTAATGAACACTGGGAATAGTAATTGGAGAAGTATAAGTACTCTGTGCCGTTGTAGCATATATTGTACGGCATAGCGAAGCAACGAAGCACATAACACAATTAGAGGTACAATGTAATTACGGCCGAAGGAAAGCCGACCTCGGGCTTTGTCCTTTAATTAAAACAAACAGAAAATGAAAAGACTTGACTCTCAATGATTTGATAACGCGGTTATATAATCCTCGTAAACGTTAAAATCCAATTAAAATTTATTTTCTTTTGAAACAAAAAGATAATTAATAAAAAACAAAGGTTATATTAAAAAATTTAATTAATTATCGTTTATAGTGATTGTTTCACGACATTTTTTACTTAGTCTTGAAATTGAAATTCTCATCTTCAACAAACCCCGGTTCTAGAAAGCAAATATTCTAAAATGTTCGTTCGACATTTTGTTCGGGGAAAAATCGAATAAGTGCGTGAGTAGTGAAACTCCTTACGTTCTAGAAACAGTTTATTTTATGCATTGCTGTCTTGATTTGGTATATTATATGATCGGCTTTGAGATTAGAAATCGTTTACAATTAATGTGTTTTAAAAATCCTTTTTTACTTTCTCCCCCTGTACCATAGTATGTGGAGAAAGTATTGTATTCGTCAAAATTTTCGAGTTTGAGTTTTTGGTAGAAATATTCGTTTTGGGTCCCCCTGAACCTAAAAAAGTGGTTTTCGGAGTGATGTCTGTGGGTGTGTTTGGATGTTATCAGACCTAGAGCCTAAACCAGTCTTCCGGTTTGGATTAAATTTGGTATGGAGATACTAATCCACGGTATCTCCAGGCTTATTTTCATTTTTGTGAATTTTTTATTTTTAAGGATAATTTTCCCATAAAAACCCTTAAAATAACGGAAAAATTCTCTTTTCTCAAAAACGGCTATAACGATTTTGATTAAAATATTATAGTTTATTAGGGACCTAAAGTACTATAAACTATAAAATGTTAGTCAAAATCGTTCAAGAGGTTTTTGAGAAAAGTAGGTTTTTCCGTTATTTTATGGATTTTTATGGGAAAAAATCCCATAATCCCATATTTTTTTTACTCTTAAAAATGTATTAAGTTCCTATAATGAGGGAGAAAGTATGTGTCAGTTTCTTGATACCGTTTATTTTATATTTCATTCTTAACAGCTGCTAAGAAACAAATGAGGACTACAAACATAAAACTACATTTTAAACTGTCACTAATTATCTTGGACTCTTGGTCTGAATTATTGACATTTTATCATGTAAGTTTGTACTTCTATTAATTTATAAATATAGCTCTACTGACGATGAAAAATTGAGTGAATTTTAGAATGAATAACAATATAGTTTTGGCCGGTTAGCAAGACTTATGCCAAATATTGGACCCAGCAGTAAAAAGAGTCGATTGGTGGCTAGTGTTCATACAATCCAAAATGTTATATGCCGCTCCCGTTTGGGTAGAAGCCATGGGCAAAGGAGATACATAGAAGGAAGATGCTTACAGTACAAAGATGCGCGGCCCTCAGGGTAGTTTCAGCATACCGAACGGTATCGGCAAGTGCTGTCCTGGTCGTGGACGGAATTCCACCAGTGCAACTCTCTAGTCAAGAAAAGAAAAGAAATATATGAAGAACACAAAGCAAGTCGTACAAGTTTGCTGTTGAAGTCCAAAGTAAGAAGGGAAGCTAGGGAGAGACTTATTCAGAGGGGGGAGGAAGACTGGGACTAACTTATCACCGGGAAGATGGACGCACATTCTGATAAGAAATCTGGAACTGTGGATGAGTAGGCAACATGGCGAGGTCAATTTCTATATGACGCAAGCGCTAACAGGACATGGCTGTTTTAAACAATACCTCTGCAGATTTAGGAAAATTGAAAGCAGCATGTGTAACAGCTGTGGACAAGAAAATACCCCTGAGCATAAACTGTTCAACTTTAAAGAAGGGAATTTGCAGAAAGAAGAACTTGAAAGCGAATTAGAAGAGGAGGTAGTGCCGGAAAACATAATTCCGCGAATGTTAGAAAGTAGGGAAAAATGGAAAAAGATCGAGTGATACAGAATGGTGGTGATGAGACGAAAAGGAGGAATTATCGAGAGGCATATAAGATGTTGGGAGAGACGCAATGGCTTTAACCAGTAGAATGGTCGTACGACTGAAAGGGGTCCGGTTGGTGAGGAAGTGATACCATGTCCAACCATGGAGGACAGAGAAAGAGGTGTTGTTTTTAGTGAGTCGGCACGAGGGCCGACCTCCATAACCTTGCTGTGTGAACCCAGCAAGGCATTTAAAAAGTAATTTTTTTCACCTCCATAAAAATATATACAGTTTTGCCTAAATGACTGAATTTAAAATATTTTTGATTAATATCATTGATTTAAGTAGGCCTATGATTAAAATGTATAATGTTTTGTTTTGAAATGTATTTTACTTCTTTTAGTAAAATATTAAATTATGTACACTGTAGTTTTAACATGTTGAAAGTCCCTAAAGACAGAGACTCAGTTTGACATAGTTTGCTATTTATAGGCCTAAGTAGTTTCTTTTGAAGAGCGATGAAATAGGATCGAAAACAAGAAACAACTATTTCAACATAAACTAAATAAATACTAAAACGTTTTCATTTAATGTACAGTATAGTACGCAATTGTCTACTGGTTCCCTGTGCTACGTATTAACACAGAGCATGAGGTGCATTCACGTAGACTGTCTTGATGCATGCGACGGAGAGAGTCGAAATGATTCTTTCTTCTCGTACTGCGCTTGCGTTTTTCCTTTCAACTAGCGGTTGTTGTTGGAGAAAGGGGAGCGTTTCACTTTTCGTCGTCCAGGCCAATTTGCTCTCCCGCGCCTAAAGAAGTTTCAAAAAATATTTTCACCGATCAGATTTTGTTGTGCAAAAAACTTGTTCGATTATCATGTTTGCCTAGTCTGGACGCAAATTTACAGCCCCCGGCAAAGTAAAAAGCTGATTTAGGCTATGTTCTGAAAATTTTAATTACTGTGGGACTAACCTCTGTAAACACATTTTGTTTAGTACAACAGATATTTTTAATAACTAAAACACTAATTTGAAATGTATCTGTATGAAAATGTATTTTACCTAACCCCATGTATTAAACTGTCCTATCCCAGGAATGATTCACTGATCTGCTTTATATCTCTAGTGATTTAAAGAATCCAGAAGTTATGATTACATCACGCTTCGAATAGCTGCTTGTTTGAAACGCTTAGATCAGCTGATTGTTTCTTATAGCAGATTAATTTAATCACAACTAAACAAAATTGTATTGTTTAAATAACACTGATTCACAGACTAACGTATACTTCTGAATTCTAATAACAAAAGTAAATTTGTTCTTTACATATTCTAAAAATTGGGTTTGGTAAAATATAGTACGGTACAGGTGGTATGATAATTGCTTGTTTACAAACACCCCCTTCAAATGATGTAAGGAAGCAGTTTCATCGCTTGTAACGTAAATCTATACTAGTATAATAAAGAGGTAAAAAGGCCACGATGGCCGTGGTTGTTAAGGCGTCAATGCTTTATCAATCGTCATGGCAACCATCAATGGAAAAGTTCCGGGTTCAATTCCCATTGACCCCGAATAATTGTCTAAATGGTTTCTTAACGGACATCGTTGGCTGTGGTTCGGATTCCTCGTAAAACTGTAGGTCCCGTCTTCATTAGCCTTAAGTGCAAAACAGCAGGACGTTAAAAAAATGAAAAAAATAAAGAGTTAAAATTTGTTTGTTTTAATGTAGGGGGTAATCTCTGGATCTACTGAACAAATCGAAAAAAATAGTTTTACTAATAAAAAGCTGCACCATCCCTAAGTAACATAGGCTATAATTAATTTTGATACAAACATTTTTTATTTAAATATTTGTAAATTTAGTAGGAACAAATTCTTAGGTTAGGCCTAGACAGATGAACCAACACATGTATTTACATTTATTATCACAGCACAGCAATTGAATAAAATAACAGATAAAAAAGCTGATTGCTCTAATATTTCCATTAACACCTGATTTCACACTTTGAAGCAACTATTTGTATTTATAACTTTTAGGTTAGGTTTTTATTAAAGTGTAGACCTGAACCTTGCTGGTTCTTTTAACCTTTATTATAGTGTTGTTATAAAATATACGAAATAATTTGATTTGAACATTTAACATTATTTACTACCTTTGGGGTTATTATTAATCCTACACCTTTATTATAAAGAAAACATAACATGATTATGTGTATAGAAGGTCCCAGTGAGGTTGGCGTGGGGTGCACGCATTGGTTACCCTAGTATCTAATAAAGTAATATGTCTTCGAATGATAATTAGTTTACATGGTACCATGCGCTCGCGCAAACGCTTTTATAGGAGTTGGAGGCAAAACAGGAATTTCACTATACATATGCAGATTAAACCCCGGAAGTTTTGAGATACGTTGCATATTTGATTAACATTAATATTACCACTTTATTAAACACCTCGTCCCAAAGCTTGTCGAATATTTAGGTTTTTTCGTCTCGCAGTTGCCAAAATACATCAAACAGCTAGCACTGCGTCAAGGTATAAATGTCTACAAAACATTATACCCGGCGGTGCGTGGGTTTTTTAATTAGATCTCTTCATCTTGTACCAAGTGAGGGTGAGAGGAAGGGGAAAGGGGAGAGAGGGTGGAAGAAACAGTGCTAAGTGTTGTGGGGTGAGCCTATCTCGCTCCAATTATTCAGATACAA
The DNA here is from genome assembly GCA_018207615.1 of Philaenus spumarius. Lineage (NCBI taxonomy): Eukaryota > Metazoa > Arthropoda > Insecta > Hemiptera > Aphrophoridae > Philaenus > Philaenus spumarius. Next base: position 39,844 of record JAGFPH010008339.1, read on the forward strand.
AACATCGTGTTGTCATGGGGGGAGTCGTTTGCAGTCGAATTCACGAAAAAGGAATATTTTAAAAATAATCCTTAATTTATCTTTAGTAAAGTAAGAAACTACGTTTATAAACTCATTCGTTCCACAATCAATTTGAACGAATCACCGATGAATCGATTCATCATGACTTGCTAGGAAAATAAATCAACTAATTTCGTCTACCGAACGAAATCGTTGTTTCGGATAAATTCAAACCAGCCGACTCAATGAATAACTGATTCAAATAGATTCAAACGAACTACTCCAGAGTCAGACGCGGTAGCTTAGCCATGAGCTTGGATTCTGCTGCTATTCCTTCCTATTCAAATACAATTCGTTCAATTTTAGAGTGTTGTGTCTCTGCAGTGCAGAAAAACATTTTTATTAATTTACATTATACTTTAGTAAGTAATTTTTGTGTGTTTGTTTATGTATAGAGTAAAATTATGATAAATATGAATTATCTTTTGTATATCAGTTTAACTCTTCATAGCCCTCATCAGAACCTACTCTCTGCTCATGTTAGACCAAATACCAGACCAGAATTTTTTACTTCGACGAATTGTGAAGTAACCTTGTGGTTGGAACACTAAAACTATAAACTCAATTTTGGAAATTTGCTCAACTCACGTCAGCGGTTCAGCTGCGTGGTCGAATTGTTTGGTTTGAGTTAATTTACATATGCAATACTGGGGTTAAATATTTTGTTGAAACTGACTGCTTAAACCGATTT
>JAGFPH010008339.1:40694-56543 GCA_018207615.1 Philaenus spumarius
TGTTTAAGATAATATTGTAGTAGTTGGTAAGCAGATTTTACTAAACAGAAACAAAGTGTTAATAATTGGTTGCTATGGTAATGACAAATATAAAATACGAGTAACGAAAAAGCGTTACAAAATCGAATGCTATGGCAATTAATGTAAAGACATTCAAGAAACATGTATTTTGATTCATCAATTTAAATTAAGAGTCGATCAATTCCGTCCGGCGTAGTTCAAATGCTATCGTCAAGCGCTGAAATACATTCAATAAACATAAAATGTTCGTTCATTAGTCCAGGTCTAACCTAAAATTATTGTTTGTATATTTAATTTATTTTACCTGCCTTAACAGCAACATACATACAATAATTTTATGTTAGGCCTAGAAATTAATTTTTAGTCTAGGCCTAACCTAAAATTATTGTATGCATGTTGCCGTTAAGATAGGTAAAATAAATTAATAAACACAATAATTTTAGGTTAGGCCTAGACTGATGAAATAACATTTTATGTTTATTGAATGTATTTACCTGAATGGACATTTAACCGTGTTTACCATCTTAGCTTTGATGTTGTAATTAATTCTACACCTTTATTAAATAACATAACAAAAAACAATTTAATAATAAACGTCAATTGAAAGATTACAATTATGTGTGCATGTTGCCTTTAAGGCTGGTAAAGGAATCGAAGAAAAGGACCGTTGAACTTTCCCACGACCGCACACATTTACTCTTTTCTAAATTTTTTCAACTATTGTTATCTGTCATTCTTGTATATATGTAATTTTATAGTACCATTGTTCTTCTAATTATTTAATTGTTTTTATTGTCTTTATGTATTTTCATATCCCTTAATTTTAAATGTTAATTAATTAAATGACATCTTTAATTACAGCTACCCACTCGACCGCGCTACCACGACCGCACATTTAATTTTTTTGCAAACATTTATTTGACAGAAGACTAAATATTTAGTTGTTAAAAAAGTTTTCTTTATTTTAGCCCTTAAATGTAAGCGGGTGGTAACTTTTTTCGAAACAACAACTTATAACCAGAACTGACAAGTACAATTATTTATATTCTTTCAGTTTTCTTAGTTGACTACATAATATTATCCTGTACGACAACAATAAAATTTGTGTTGGTCGCCAGAACAGTTTAAGTGACACAAATTTGCAAACAGTTTACCCATATTGTTTGTTTGCTATATTGTTTACGTCCATTTTTACAGAACTTAGGGTGTGTATTTTGTTAGCATAACTTTTAGTAGAGAAAGTGGATCATTATTCTTCCAAAAAACTAAAATACAGTAGTTATTTCATTTGGCTAATTGTAGCAGACAACAGCTGCTAGTGATTTAATTGTACGGCTTCTGAATAGAAAGGAGCATTTAGTGTTAGGTGGTCTACGTTCTGACGAAGAAAGTTACGCTATTGTAATCTCGTCAAAGTACTGAAAGTGAAGTTAAAGTAGATAACATTGGAATAAACTTAAATATTTGTCGTTTGTTGAGATTGTTTTAAACTGTAAAACTAATTGACAATGTTCTTAAGCAACGTTCATGTTTTAAAGTTGTATATTATTATCACTATGAGGTTTTTACTTTTCAAAGCAAAGCCAATATGTGTATGATGTCACGAAAAAGTCCTGTATATGTTGTCTGATCTTTGGCTAAATTGTAGCTAGAGGATGTTAATTCAATTAATTTCGTTCGTTCCATGTTTCTATCTTTATTCAAAACAAAGATGTTTTGGCTTTCAGATATTACTTACCGTCCTCGTCCTGTTTATGATAGCTTGTAAAGAGAAAGTATTTACATTGAGATTACGTTTCAGATTAAGATTGAACTTTTATTAATTGCAACATGATTGGCAAAGGATAGTCTGTCAGCCGAGGAACGATAGTTATTAAAATAAACTAATCTTTAGTTACATATTCATCACCAAACAAACTTCCTCTTTCCTAAAATATTTAACGATTACGATAGTTATGTTACTTTTAGCGATATGCACTGTATACAGGGAATTCCGGAAGCAATGAAGTTATGTTGGAAGCATATATTCTATTTGTATTGAATTGATTTTCTTTCTTTATTTAGGCACAGTCGAGGCTAAGCAACTCTTTCTACTGAACCCTTTAACATACATTGACCATACACTTACAAAACTCTCTAGCTGATATTAAATATTAACAATAAATATTGTACATACAGAGAAAAATCTAAACGGTAAGAACATTTACAACCTATTCCAATAAATAGAAAATTGCTACTGAAAATACAATACTGCTGTTGGTGTAGTTACTTTTGTTGCTATTTTCATACAATTTTAGCATTTGATACGTTTTTTTTAGCATTATTGAAGCATATCAATCGCCGTTTTGAAATGGTTAAGAGCTACATTTGAATTTTTAATGCACTTCAGAGCAATGGATTTTATCTTATTTATTAAAACTATTAACATTAACAAAAATATGGTTTTATGCTAACTTTGGTTATTGTAGACAATTATCAAGAAATTACGTTATTTGTTTTTTGTCGATAACTCAGAAACAACAAAAAATCATTTTGTCTGTAGTTAAAAAATAAAAATATTTGGTCTCTTGTAAATGTTTTGTGAAGTTAACGGTTTTCAAGATATTCCACCTTAAACATTTGTAACGGCCACTATTTTGAAAATTATAAAAATATATTCTTTGTGCTTGGTGCACATGTAAATCTTAACATGCAAAATGCTTATTCTAAATTTGAACGCGATATCTCAACTATTTCTGGAGTTACAGTGAGTTTTTGTAAACAACTTACTGAACATTTTTTTGTATATTTCAATGAGTTCAATCCGATCCTGTATAGGCCACTACGGTTTTTAGGGACATCCTGTATATAAATAGATTTTATATATAGATAAATAGATAAGATATATACATTGTGTCAGCGAACTCTCTGAACCCCTTTTGTGGATATGTTCTTGGGATCCAGACAAACATATTTCACAATATAAACATGGGTCTACAATGCTTATTTTTTCGTCTGTCTGTCTGTATGTGTTTTTTTACAAAATACTTGGAATATATTTTTGGAAGTAGAAAAGATATTGAGCTCAACCTTAAACTTTGTATACCTATTTGTTGCGTAACCTTTTATCACTGTACGAAAAATTAAAACATTATATTAAATATTTTCAAAACGGCGGCGTTTATAATTTTTAATGTTAAATATCTCAAAAACCGCGAACTTTACAAAAAAATTACAAGAGACAAAAAGTTTGATTTTTTAATGGCAAACACAATTTTGTTTTGTTTTATCTCTAGCTAAAAGGATAACAGAGATATTGAAAAAAAATTAATGAAAAATGTGTTTCTTGGTAGTTGTCAACAATACCCAGAACTACTCTAGAAACTAAATATTTCAATGTTATTATGAGCTAAAATAATAATTTTTTTGCATAATGTTCCGAGCACTTTCTGAGCTGATTCTACTAGCAAAAAATAATGAAAAAAGTTCATATAGTTATAGGTCCGGAAATGCTTCGTTAGAGAGTTACAGCTGGCGAAATATTTCACCCGTGTTTCAGATTACCCACAGAAACGAATCCCTATTGAAATATGTAGGGCGTTAATTAATGTGGAAAATTAAATTAAATTAACGTAAAATGAGCAGATAAACCTAATAAAATAGGTCATAAACTTAAAACAATAAGATTGTTGCGATATTTGACCCAAAACGCAAAATTCGGTGTAAAAAAACATGATATACTATTTTGTTAAATTTATGTCCTCATCTTACGTAAATTTAATTAAATTCACCTTAATTAACGCCCTACATATTTCAATAGTGATTCGTTTCGCGAGTAATCTGAAACACAAGTGAAATCTTTCGCCAGCTGTAACTCTTTAACAAAGCATTTCCGGACCTATGAATATATGAACATTTTCATTATTTTTTGCTAGTGGAATCAGCTCAGAAAGTGCTTGGAACATTAAGCATATAACTTATTATTTTAGCTCATAAAACATTAAAATATTTTATTTCTAGAGTAATTCTGGGAATTGTCGACAACAAACTACCAAGAAATACATTTTCCTATATTTTTTTCAATATCTCTGTTATTCTTTGAGCTACAGACAAAATTAAAAAAAACCATTGTGTTTGTCATTATAAAAGATAAACGTTTTGACTCTTGTAATTTTTATGTAAAGTTAGCGGTTTTTGAGATATTTGACATTAAAAATTATAAACGGCCGCCATTTTGAAAATATTTAAAATAATGTTCTAATTTTTCGTACAGTGATAAAAGGTTACTCAAAAAATAGTTATACGAAGTTTGATTTCAATATCGTTTTTACTTCCAAAAATATTAAGTATTTTGTAAAAAAACACATACAGGAAGACAGACGAAAAAATAAGCATCGTAGACCCATATTTATATTGTAAAATATGTTTGTCTAGATCCCAGGAACATATCCACATAAGGGGTCCAGAGAGTTCGGGGGACACCGTGTATATCTATTTATACAAAGATATAAATAAATAACCAAGTGATAGATTAACAAACACAGAAGCTTATTTTTAACTGTTAAAAAAATGTACATTAAATTAAAACATTTCACATTATTCTATTACACCAATTGGGAGAGAGGGATACAAAATTACACACGCTTCAACTGTTATTCTGGCAAATGTATCCTTAGTCTGATTTGAACGATGACGGAGTAAACCCCTCCTACGCACTGATGGGCATTGAGTTCAACTCAGAACCTACGAAGGATGTATTAAAAGTAGATGCGCGATGAAACGGAATATAAAGGATTAAGGAAGTGGAGTGTGTTTAAGACTATGAATGTCGTACATAAACATAAAGAATGTTGACGAATATGGAGGCGAATCATATTTTAATATGTTAAGAGATGGGTCATGGTTGCCTGCCGTCTGCGGGATTCAAGCTTAACACGATTACTGCTAAGCAAATGTCGTATTTTCTATGCTAGGAGCTGACCTTTTATTTTTTGTATTTATAGCCTAAATGAGTATACATAACTTTTTATTTTTGAACCTTTCTACGTAATAATCATTAATATTTTAAAGCGGACGCACATGTGCGTCCATAGCACGCAGGCTGAAAATTGAAAAACTGATTTCTGGAGGTTTTTTGGCCAAAAAAGGGGTTGTTTTCAAAAAATTTCTAAACCTTTTTCCGTGCATCTAGACAGGCCTAATTGACATGTTTGGTGCAAATTTGTTCGGAATCGATCGAATAGTTTTCTCTCTAGCTTTGTATACATACAGACAGACATACATACAGACAAACATACAGACAGACATTTTGTAAAAACCTCTTTTTTGGACTCAGGGGGTCCCAAAACGGAAATTTCCACAAAAATCTCAACATTGATTTTTTACGATCACTATACTTTCTCTATAGACTATAGTATAGTGAGAAAGTAAAAAAAAATGAAGAAACAAATCAGTTCAGTTTCTTTTATGTCCAGCATATAATTCTTAAAAAAAAATATAAATTTGGAAATAGGTAAGGTGTTGGGATCATATTTATTTCAATTATTTATGTGAATTATTATAATTTTTTTTATCAATTGCATACAAAACAAAGATTATATTATTTTGAGCTATTTTCAAAGTGGTGGATATTTAAAGCGTAACCCAACTTAACTTTACAAAATGTAAAAAACCCATAAAAATCAGTTATTGTTATTATTATTAGCTAAACGAGAATGTTTATAGAAAGGTGCGGTTTTTTGCATTTGGTAAGGGAACATTAAGATCTACAAATAAGCCAAATTTTATGAAAATCGTTAGAGCCGTTTAATAAAAAAAAAAACATTTGGGGTTTTTTTTGGCCAAAAAGGGGGTTGTTTTTCAAAACTTTTTTCGTGCATCTATATACGCCTAATTGACATGTCTGGTGCAAATTTGTTCGAAATCGATCGAATAGTTTTCTCGCTAGCTTTGTATACAGACAGACATTTTGTAAAAACCACTTTTTTGGACTCAGGGGGTCCCAAAACGGATATTTCCACAAAAATCTCAACATCGATTTTTTTTGCTATCACTATACTTTCTCTATAGACTATAGTATAGTGAGAAAGTAAAAAAAATGAAGAAACAAATCAGTTCAGTTTCCTTTATGTCCAGCATATCATTCTTTAAATATTTATATATAGTTCTGTTTTTGAGATCGTTGTTGATCTGGCGCGGAAAATATTACAACTCATGTGGCTCAGAAACCTCTAGTTGATCAAGGCGTCTTAAGTTGGACAAAACCAACTTAAGACACCTTAGAAAAGTATATTATTTATATACGGCTCTACTATATATCTTTAGAAATCTTACTCAAGTTGGTCAAAGTAATATACAATCCCAGTACCTAAATTACAACTTCTGACTATACGATTTCAATGAAAAAGCTCTTAAACTGTTTGTATTTACTTAGTGTATTGATTAAAACATAAATATACGTCATGGTATATACCCAGCCCTGAAATTACTACAATATAGTATTGTGTTACCTGTGACTATGCGATTTTGAAAGAATTTTTTACACACTCTTTCCATGGATTGAACAGTTACTTAATGTAACGTTTTGAAAATGTAATAAGAGTGCATTTGTATGATTCGCGGGCGTTATGTGCATCAAAATTAAAAATAAAAACGCGCACATATTTTATGTTCTCGAGGTATCGAGAACATTGCTACCAAAGGAGTACAGAAAGAGGATACCATGTGGCGTATCGTTTTATAAGATTTCTGGTATGGGAAATCCAATTTTGACAGTTACAGGGTCAGAAATTTGGAGTCAAATTTTTGAAAATAAAGTGTGAGATGAGATGTCGTTTTATATGTTTTTGGGTACGAGAAATCAGATTTTGACAATTTGAAGTAGCACTTCGGGGTTAATATTTTATGATATCATTTTGAATATATCGTATGGGGGTATGGTTTAGTGGGTATTTTGGTACTAGAAATCAGATTTTGAGTCCAAAGTTTGAAAATACCGAGTGGGATATCGTTTTTTATGTTTTTGGGTACGACAAACTATATTTTAGCAATTAAAGAGTCGTAGTGGTTTGGGGGCACTATTTTAGGTAAATATTTTGAAATTATTGTTTTGGGTATGGTTTAATACCGTATGTATTTAGATACGAGAAATCAGATTTTGATCAAGAAATTTTCGTAGCACGAAAGGGTCACAACTTTGATCCAACATTTGAAAATACTTTGTGGGGTAGCGTTTTTTTATGTTTTTGTGTAAGGAAAGAATGATTTTGACAGTAAAAAGGTCATAATGCTTAATGATACCTATTACGTTATAGTTTTATATGTTTTGGATAAGAAAACAATAGTTTTATATAGAAAGGATCTTATGTAAGGAGGCGGTGGTGCAGCGGTATTGTTTATTAAACCGAAACACAATTCTTTAAATTACCAATTTATTCAACACCTAACTTATTTGTTCTACAATTATGATTATCTGATGATTAGCTAATAAAGTTAATGTAATCTCATAGTTATAAACTGTAATCTCATTTATAACAGCTGTAGACCTGCTACATCACACGTAGGAAAATACCTTGTGTGCTATCGTTTTATATAAGATACTCGATTTTTATACAATGGGTATTACCAAAAAGTCACAAATTTGTTCCAGCAGTTGGAAATTACAGTATCGGTATAATTCATTAAGAATTTTAAGATATGTGTCGTTTTTAAGATATTCTCAAAATAATATAAGATATGTTTATTTTAATGTTGCTATTAAAACAAATGTTTATTTCAAATAAAATTTTCAAACAAACCAGTGGTGTTATTTCCATACTTGACAGAAAATCTATTAAAGGTACAAACGTTTATGAAACAGTAATAGTGTGGCACGGCCCTCTCTCATTCACCACTACGGTGTCCAAGAGATGGTGCGTCTCCCTTTTTGTAAGCTTACATAATGATGGCACAATAATTGTAATTTTAATTTGTGTGAAATTTTATAAGAAGCTTTTCTATTATGGTTTTTGCATGGGCTTAAACATTAAATGCCTAATGTGATAAAAGAAATGCTGATTGTTTCATTAGTTTCTAAACAATTTGAAAATACCTTTAAAAACTGATGTTTCGTAAAATTACAAAACTTTTGCAATTAATAGCCTATATATGCTTCACCTACATTAAGATGATCCGCCTAGACGCAAGTGGATGTACAGTAATTCGTGCGTAGTTATTAGGCTACTTGGAATATTTAAGTGTGAGAATTTTCTTTTATCCTTTTCTCCCGCCCAGATTGCTAGAGCAACTTGCGATTACGAACTACGTCTGGACTGCCTAGTCGCTTCCATTGTATTATCAAAAACTTACAAATTATATAATAAATAAATAATTATATTACTAAGAAAAAAACAAATTTTAATTTGTATCCCCAAAATGGTAATAGATTAGATGGTCACTTCTAAATATTGATGTCGCTTTCTTTTCCATAAAGTTTAAATAATATATGATTTATTGACAATATTATGTTTTCAACAATAAAACGTAATAATTTAATCACACCAAAGAAGTATAACTTCTAAAACGCGTACATCAGTAAACGAACCCATTTTTTCAGATCTAAAATATTTATCTAAACCTTAATTGTTACTTTTACTTTTCAAGATGTTAACAAATCGTTATATTTTATAGTTAATACTTTTCTAAAACACATTTAAAGTGAATCAATAATATTAAATAAGATCAAGTTCATAAAAATGTTGAACATTTTGACGAAATGTATTATCTGTGCTACCGCTCTTGAATTATATTTCAATACATATGATTTCTTTAGTAAATTGTAAGCTAATTTAAGTATAATTAACAGCAAGACGAATCAAGTCTTTAATCTTTTTTCAAATAATAATATTTTATTATTCGTGCTGTTGGAGATTCAAAAGTAGATACAAAGTAATTCAAGCTTAATAATGACACAACAATTGTAATTTTAAATTGTGTGAATTACTGTAAAACGCTTTTTTTAATAGGCTTTCTGCATAGGTTTTTCAATTTAAAGGACTAATGTGGTAAACAAATTTAGATTTTTTATAACATTTCACAAATTTTGCTAAAGTAACATAATATTATATGTTTCACCTACAATAAGATGCAACTTGGATTTATTTATTAGTAAAATTGCTTCATGGAGTCTATAGAATTGAGTAAACAAAAATAAGCATGTTTTAATACAGACTAGGGCAAACATGTTCTTCAAAACTTACATCCACAAATGTGAACTATTTTTTGTCAGTTTAGGGGGAGGGTGGTGCTGGGGGATAGGTAGACATCGTAAATAAATCTATTGTTACTGGCACTCCTAAAGACACCATTCAAACCTTCGGCCTTGGCAAACGGTCTACAATATGGGTTTGCATTATTTCCTAACTTTACATTAGCAATGAATACTTAACACTTATAAGAAGCGAAACCGTAGTGCTTTTCAGGGCGACGCTTTTGAGTCCTAAGATTATCTAGTTCACTGATACTAAAACAGGTTTCGCTAGCGTCAACGCGGTGGACTGTACTTCTTTCTTAGACTCGGACTGTACATTTCTCCCCAACTTGGAGTTTGGATCGTTGACACACCCCACCCCATCATACCCCGTCACTTTCACTCGTGCTAATTTCCAATGTTTGGGATTTTTGTGTTAACACATTAGGTTCCACCCTGACGGATGGCTTTGGTTGTTTTTCTTTCGGCAAAATACCTGCATTATCGATTTTTTCCAGACAAACCATTGCTTGGACGAAATAAATACACATGACCTTTTTTATTGAAAAATACCTCCCCTACACGGTGGTATTTTTTATTTTTCTCTATCTGCATCCCAGCTCGAAATATTAAGGATAATCGGGGGGAAAATGATAATCGATTTTTTTTTCGACTTTGGGAAATCGATAGACTGGTAAACTTTTTTTATGTTAATATACATACTTTAAGGTACTTATAAAAACAAAATCAGCCGTATTGCAAATTACTGTTAGTTGTAACCTACACCGACTAGGCTAATATTTTATACTTTTTATTTGCTTAACAATGATTAAACAAATCAAAAGTTTAAAAAATATTGGTTTGTAATGGTTTATCCAGTGTAGCCTTACAATCATCTATTATAAGTAAAATATAATTGGATTAAGGCTAAAATATAACAATGCGTTTAAAATCATAGTAGGCGTAATTATAAATCGGCTAAAAGCTAACATAGCTAAATTAAATGATAATTTTATTTAGGTATAGGCCTATATTATTTCTAAATATATTCAGCGAGTTAATATTTTCAACTGTTTCTTATTACTGGTTTGTCTATTCCCGAAAAAAAAGTTTTAATATTTCACAGCTTATATATATTTGAGACTGTCTGGGTTTATTCAGGGAAATTTTCTTCTTTCTAAAACAAAAGCTATACTGAACCGTAGTTTTGACCATTTAGGAAAAGGAGTACTTTTGACCACTTAAACGTCCGCGCGCATTATTATTCCATAAGAGCCCATGTTAATTCGGCACAACAATGGGTTGTATAGAACACAACCTTAAAAGGGGAATTTTTCTTGTTCTCTCAAACATGCGGTTTTTAACTATACATTTTTCCTTTAAGATATGAACTAACCATACACATAGTACGTAAAAGATGTTATCAGATACGGGGAGAAAGTATGTAAATATAGATTGCCTTTCTTTTGCGAATAATATTTAACTTTTACAAATTTATGTTAAAGAGAAGAAATTATTTATTTGGTTTTTATGTAATATGCTGTAAATATAAATTGCCTTTCTTCTGCCAATAATGTTTACCTTTTAGTAATGTAAATAGTAATGTAAAATATTTTAAAGCTGCAATTATTGGTTTGTTTTGTACGTAATTTGCTGTAAACGTAGATTGCCTTTCTTTTGGCAATGACAAGTAACTTTTACTAATGTAAGTATTTTAAAGCAGAAATTATTTGTTTGTTTTGCATGTAATTTGCTGTAGATATAAATTGCCTTTCTTACTTTCTATTTACAATGATTTATAAACTTTCAAAATGTATATATTTTAAAGTTGTATTCATTGATTTATTTCGTATTTAATTAAATGTAAATATAGAATGTCTTTGTTGTGCCTACTGAAATATGCATTCTTAACATGTAATTTGTATTTTAAAAAGAATTTTAACGATCATGTCCATAAACATTTATAACATTTTCTGAATTACAGTGGGTTACATTGTAGTTTAGTAGAAATGTGTAATTTGTTTGACATAGACATTAAATTTGCAGTTGTGTAATTGTAATTTTGTTTTTTCAGTCATAATTGAAATTATAAAAATAAATCATTGTGCTTTCAACTTGATGATTTGAGTATTTTTTTAGAACCAATAATAGTTTACAAAAATACGGTTTTTATATTAGCACAAACCGAGATGTTGAGTTTGCTTTATTTTAGACAATTATTTTTTTATTAATCCCATAATATTTTAACTTTCATTAATCATTGATTTTTACGTTAAATATATTGTTTCCATTATGGACAATTTCAAGAGTCTGTGCAGCCTTATCGCAATATTGGATCTTTGTTAAATGCAAAGCAAAAGCAGTCGGAATTACTTTATTTTTGGCTTAAATTATATCTGTCGGCCTATTTAATCCTTATGGGGCAAAATCCAACTTGGAGCTATATAGTCCTACAGAATTTTGACACTTCGATATTATCTACTGGGGTTGGACCAGTTGGGGTGAAAGAGAAAGTTGTTCGTGTGTGTTGGCGAGAGAGACAGATATATTCGCCGCTCGGCTGGTGCATCGAAATTAAAAACCTTCCAAATTTATTCCTCACTCTCGGTCTCGGCAGCCCGCAAAAAGACTGGTGGCGCTCGGAGTGGATTTTTGGTAAACTACCAACTACTGTTCCCTTTTAGTGCATAAGGTTTCGCTTCTTATAGTGTTAAGTATTCATTGACATTAGGAACTAACTTGATATACTGTATTTTTAACTTGTAATCAAATATGTTCATTTTATTTTGATGTTATTGATTTTTAAAAGTTTGTAATACTTGACTACAGACATCTAGTCAGAAGTCAAATATTTTGAATATAAATATAAATACTTAAGTAGGTTTACTTTCTTAATCAATTTTAATTGAACAGAATGTACCCCCTAGTACTTTTTTTCTTATTGTTTCTTAGTCCAGGATCTGAAGGGGGTTGAGCATGCATGGAAAGCCTGACGCAATTTTATTTCTGATTATTATTATAGACACTATAGTGATCATGAAAAGTTATGTCGTCACCCCCAGCGTGGTCGACACCCCCAGGGGAAGGGTTGAGGGAATATGGTGGGGGCGCCGTTTATTAAAACGCTTATAACTTGAGAACCGTTCAAGATAGAACATTGAAAAAAGCGACAATATACTCCGTATAGTATGAGCTTCAAAAAAGGTTATTACTTTTATAGTCGTACAGTTGTTGGTTTATGAGTAAAGAGCATTTTTATAGGTAAATGAACAAAAATGGTGATTCAAATAAGCAAAACCAATAGTTTTGTACAAAGAAAATCACTAAATAGGTCAAATATAGACATTTAAGTTATTAAAAGTGCTTCAATAAATTTAAGAAAGCATGTTGAACAGTTAATGCTACTGTAGAAATGTTTTATACGTAGCACTAAAACAAGTGCCCCGCGTGCGCCACCGGTGACGAAAACCCCACATCTTTTACCTTGTTCTAGTTTTTTCTAGTTTTTAGTTAGTTTTTAGATAGCATTTTAGCATTTGTGTTTTTTCACCGTGAAACAAGTTGTTTTCAGCAAAACTGATAAGACCTAACTTTAAAGTAGGAAAATATAACTTTAATATGTGACCGAATTGGGATTTCTACCATGAATAGCTTCTGAGATACAGCTGTTTGAATTTTGGGTCACTTTAAAGAAATAAATAATATGGAATGTAAAAAAACAAAAAGTAATTGAAAAATGTAAGTTGTTAGAAAAGGGTACAGTTACATACAATAACATTACATTACATTAAATGAAAGAGTTTATATTTAGAAAAATAAAAAATGTTATATAACTTCTTTTTCATTAAACTATTACAGTTGTTATTTTTACTTTTTATTTAACAATACATTACATTTAGTGATATCGAATAGTGAGTATCAAGTCAGACGTATTAACACTTTTCTTGAAATGTTAATTTGGGTGAGCTAAACTTTTCGGATAGCCTAATAACTCATGGCTTAACAGATTCTAGATGTGAATATCCCTTTGATTTGCTAGCACTACTATGAGTTAATGTTTGTTGGTGAAGGGGTTTTGTTTTGTTTGTTTCCTTTGCTGTTTTTCAGGCAATGTTGAAGACATTGTCATCACAGGGCTCCTCCTGATTGGCACTTACAAACCTTTTATTTTGTCAACAATTCTTTCCCTCTTAAAATTTTTTAACAGAATTTTCCCATTTTCTTTTAAGTTAAATAGGAATTTCGATGTTCCTTCTGTGATAATAACTCCACTCACTATGTGTCTCAACTCTAAAGGGTTGTCTTGTTCATTTATACATTTAATAAAAGTTGCACGTCATTTTCATCTCTTTCTACTCTTGTATTCTCCATTCTTTATGTCGCAATGTCACATGCCCAATAGCTCCAGTTCGACCTTGCTCATTTTTATCCTCACTTTTTCTTGGAGTTGTTGTGCATTTGTATCACAAATTTAAATCAAAGCACCTCGTTGAACTACAGTCAACTCTAGGTTTCTCATCCAGTTACACACATTGGTTAGTGTGGATGTCGGAAAGCAGGATTGAAATGTTTGCCATATGTTCGTTTTTCTGTGGTGAATCGTGTGACAATGTGCCGGAAATATAACGACTTCATTTCTCTCGAAATTGAAACACTAAGCGAACTGGGTGATGATGATCCAGAGTACAATTAGACCAACAAATACTCAAACTGGAGAATAAAAAAAACAGAGGTCTGATTGTTGGAAGTTGTTTATTAGCCTTTGCTCTAAATGTGGTAAAAAGTCTCCACCGATATAGCGTTGGTTTTGGGGTGGGAGGGGGGAGGGATAAAAAATGCGTGTTTTTAGGTTTGTTTGTAAATAGTTCATAAACCCTTCACTTTAGAGCTTAGTTTGTTTTATAACTTTTTAAAGTAAAGTAAATTCTCTACAAAAATGGTTCTGTACTTTTTTTGCTGCGATCAATAGTTTTGGAGATATGGCGTTGTAAAAGTAAGGTATTTCTCTAGGTTTTTTTGAAAACGTGTTTAAATTGAAAATTTTTTGGCGATTTACCGCATAATTAACATTAGGGGGTAGTGTTTTGAAAATACGCTCTAATAAATTTTAAAAACACACATTTTTACCCTTCCCCCTCCCACCCTAAACCCTACGCTATATCGGAGGAGACTTTTTACCACATTTAGAGCAAAGGGTAATGAACGACTTCAAACAATCAGACCTTTGTTTTTTTATTTTTTATTCTTCAGTTTGGGTCTAATTTGACTGTACTAGAGAGTGTTGGCGTGGTTACCCTTTGCAATGTTGGCGTGGTTCCATCTGAGGAGGAAAGGGCAGTGAATTAGACAATGAACTTACCTCAATCCCAAGCCCTTCAAAGAGGTGCCGGATATAATATTTAAGTATTTATTATGTTATACAACATTTTTAATTTTGCTAAATATACATTTTTTAATGTAATGTAATTTGATGTTATTGTATGTAACTGAACCCTAGTACTAACAACTTAAATTTTTCAACTACTTTAGTTTTTTTTTTACATTCCATAATATTATTTTTTTCTTGGAAGTGTATTTCTCTACTTCAAAGTTAGGTCTTATCAGTTTTGCTGAAAACCCCTTATTTCACGGTGAAAAACCACAAATACTATCTAAAAACTAACAATTTTCGAAAATTTTTAAAATTTGCTTGAAATTTGAATGGCTGCAACTCGAAAAGTATTATCCTCATAAAAATGATTTTAATTTTAAATTGTGGTTAATTTACTGTTCTCTAAAAAAAGTACTGAATGATTTTTTTTGTTAAACCAGTCCTTTATACAAAACATTAGAAAAACTAGAACAAGGTTTAAAATGTGGGGTTTTTCGTCTCCAGTGGCGCGCGCGGAGCACTTGTATATACTATTAGTGCTACGTATAAAACACATCTACATTAGCATTAACTGTACAACATGCTTTCTTAAATTTATTGAAGGACTTTGAATAATTTAAATGTCTATATTTGACCTATTTAGTGATTTTCTTATTACAAAACTATTGGTTTTGCTTATTTGAATTACCATTTTTGTTCATTTACCAATAAAAATGCTCTTTACTTATAAACCAACAACTATACGACTATAAAAATAATTACCTCTTTTAAAGCTCATATTTTATGGAGTATATTGTCGCTTTTTTCAATGTTTTATCTTGAACGGTTCTCAATTTATAAGCAGTTTAATAAACGGCACTCCCACCATATTCCCCCCTCCCCACGGTGATGTCGACCACTCTGGGGGGCGATGACATGGCTTTTCATGACCACTATAGTGCCTATAACAATAATCAGAAATAAAATTTCGTCAGGCTTTCCATGCGTACTCAACCCCCCTTCAGATCCCGGTCTAAATTTATTTATTTTATAATTTGTATTTAGGTTTTTGTTATCACACTGGAAGCGACTAGGCAGTCTAGACGTAGCACGTAATAGCAAGTTTCCTGAGCAATCCCGACAGGAGAAAAGAATGAAAATGTTCACACTTAAAGCTACCAAGTAGCATAACTACGCGCAAATTATATCCACTTGCGACTTGATCAAAACAAGACGGGAATTTTCGCTGAAGTCACGTGACTTTAAGGGTCGG